>PVKA01045975.1:0-15214 GCA_004027165.1 Ctenomys sociabilis | reverse complement strand
TGCCACCACGTAAGTGGCTTTGTCAAATGATTTTGATCAATGATAAGATTTTAACAAGAGACTTTGGGGTCGCTCAGTAGTGGGAGACTTGCCTAGTGTGCTTGAGGCCTGGGGCTCATCCCCAGCCCAGCCAAGTCAAAAATGAGAGAGAGAGAGAGAGAGAGAGAGAGAGAGAGAGAGAGAGAGAGAGAGAGAGAGAGAGAGAGAGAGAGAGAGAGAGAGAGAGAGAGACAGAGAGACACAGAGACAGAGAGAGAGAGAGAGACAGAGAGAGAGAGAGACAGAGAGACAGAGAGACAGAGAAAGAGAGAGAGACAGAGAGAGAGACAGAGGGAGAGAGTGTTTCTGTAGGATGGAAAGCCAAAGCAAAGGAGGAATGAACCACTCCATGGAGGGAGTAGTGTGGATGTGGAGGCTTCTGCTCACTGAATCACAGCTTGGGGTCCTGAAGAGCACCTTGGCCGTGGCACTGTCTCTAGTGTTCCTCCAAGGCTTCATGTGTTCAGAGATGAGGTTTTCAAAGTTGAAGAGTCTCTGAGATCAGCCTGGGCTACAGATGAGCTCAGGACAGCCTGAACTGCATAGCAAGACCTTGTCTCAAAAAGACTAATAATAATAGTAACTTTTGAGCTGAAGGGCTGTGGTGGTGCTGCGCTCACTAGTGGAGTCCAACCCAGAGACCCTGTGTATGGAAGGTGAGGACCATGCAACTGGTTAAAATCAATGTGGCTCTTGTTATTTTTCTATTGGGCAAAGCTGGCAGGGACCTCTAGCTCTCTGAGTCACTTTCTGGCTCAAGTGCAGATCCTTCTGCTTGCTAGTGCTGTATGCAGCTGATGTATTTCCACCCTAACCGTGTCTTATAACAGGCTCAGCTGGGACAAGTTCTGCTTATTGATAAAAGCTGTGAAAACCTCCTGGTCATAAACAGCTTGTAGCTTGCAGCTGTGTCAATAAGACTTGCTATGAAGGACTGAGCTCAACTCTGCGGGGGCGGCTGGTTGAGGACCACTGCAGCAGCTGAGAAAGGCTCACAAAATTCCAATTTGTTCTATTCCATTCGAACCTGGTACAGCCTGGTCAGCAGAGTCAGGTCACTGGCGCAAGGCTGGTGTGGCTGAAGCCACCTCACTCCCAGCTGTACCCTTTGCTGCCCCTTGCACACCTTGGTGGAGCTTCTGCCCTCTGCAAGGCTCCAGTGGAGCCATCGCTGGCCTGGAGCCGGCTCCAGGGGCACCACCTAGACAGCATGGCAAAGTGCCCCACATGCAGTCGTAGCTCTCAAGTCCTGTGACTCGGGGACAGTGGAGTGACGGAGACAAGCTGCCAGAGGGACGCTGGAGCCGCTGCCTGCAGCTGGAGAGGCGCAAGCGGCAGGCTTAGTTTTGAACGCACTAGGAGCTCCTTAAGTTATAAAGAGAGTGCCGGGGTAAGTCCAAGTTGCCTTTCACCCTGAAGGAGTCTTAGGCATGCCTGAGTGTCTGGCATTGTCTGTGCTTACGCACACTGTGCAACTGTGGAAAACTCCAGCTCCAGTACAGCATAATGATTCGAACTCTTGTCGCTTCCACTCTTCTGATGTTTTTGGAAACCCTGTTTTGAGGTAAGATGCTGAGAAATATTGCCAGACAATATTCGTTAGTGTCTCAAAATTTGCAGACTAGGTGGCGCCTAACAGCCCATTTTGTTCACGATTCTTTTTTTCTTAGTCAACCAGCCCTTTGAATTCTCTGATGTGGGAAGACAGAAATCAGACATGCGCAACGTGAAACAGTAAAAACAAGCAGTTTATTATTATATACGGGGCACAGAAAAGAGTGGCTCTGTGTGTAGAAAAGCCCATGAAGGAAAAGCCAGGCAGCTCGTATACAGACGGAGCCGCACATGGGGGGTGGGGTGGGGGGGCTACGCACCAGCGCGTGTGGAGGAAAAGCGGCATTCCCACGATCTGTACACGGCGGCAGGGAGCTCAGCAGCCTGCAGCCCTGTGGGGCTCTCCATGCGCTTCAGTCAGCTCAATGGGCACAACTGATCACCTAAGCTCAGAGTCTTTCACTTGTTTCAGCCAAAGCAGGAGGTGAAGGATGGAAACAGAGTCCAGCTTGGGTTCTTTCCAGTTTGTCTCACAAACCCTGCGGAGTGCTGTTGGGCAACTGTGGCTGCCTGAGGCATCTGTGTCCCTCCCTTGGCTGCCAGCGAGCACACTGAAGCAGTAATCACACTTAACTTTTTTTCTGTCTCACTCAAACCACAGGTTTCCAGAAACCCTATGCCCTCTTTCTCCACATTTGTCCTAAAGCTTCTGAGCAGGCTTTGTTTAGCTGGTTTTCAAGGGAATCTCATGCTGAAGTATGGGGGCCCCTTACGTGCACCTAGCAGCCGGAGACAGAGGCAGCAGAGAGCACAGCCAGCTCCGCAGGGAGGACACGATCCCACACAGAGCTGTACACAAGGTCCCAGAGTGCTGAGGCCCTTGGGAGCGAAAGCCAATCGTCTTCCAGAAAAATTATATGCGCAGCTACGTGCTGCATGATGTCTTCACAGCAAACAGCAGGCTGCGTGGAGGACGGCCCGAGCAGGAAGGCAGAGCTGGAAGGCTCGATTTTGGGCCTACAGAACAGTCAAAGGGTTTCATCTCTGTAACCGTAAATATCCAGAAGCCAAAACAAAAAAGCGAAGTCACTCTCTAGAAATTAGCCCAACAAGAGAGCTGCACGTTCTCTCCACAGTAAGCTTCAAAATATTTTTAAGAAGAAAATTAAAGCCCAATGAATGAAAATACGTTCTATTTCCATGGACCGGGGACACAATGTTGTTAATATTTCAGTTTTATTCAAACTGATACGGAAGAGTGAGTTTATTCCCAGTCCGTATTTCAGCCTTTAATCTCCCAGTGACGTCTGACCAGCAGGCAGCATGATTTATGGAGCAATTTGGTGGCATGGACGGGGATGCCTCAGCTCCGCTGCAGAGAAGCACAGGTGAGACGTGGCTGGGAATCACCCGCGGCAGGGTGTGCTCCTGACGCCGGAGGAGCCAGCTGGTTGTCAGCATCGTCCTTCCTATGCGATCCTCAGAGGGACGCTTGGCAGTCGGGGCTGGGCTCCCTCAGAGCAGGCTGGTGCATGGGAGTAGCTCGAGCCCGAAACCTTTGGCAGGCGCATCTCCGGAGCTCCCCACAGAGCAGAAGGGGGAACTAGGCTCCCAGGTAAACGTTAATTAAAAAGCCAAGAAAAATGTAGGGCTCACATTTTAAATGAATCAATTTTAAATTTTAAAATATCATGTACGATGAGTGGAAGTTAATATTCAGAGAGAAATGTGTCAGTTCACATAAGCACATTAAAGAAGACTGACGTGGAAGCCTGACGTGAGTGACTGCAATGGCACGGCCAAGGACAGCCGCATGGACGGGGACTGAGGACAGGACAGGAACGAATGAAGCTGAAGCCTGTGCGGACACAGATCTGGTTCATTTTGGGGTAGTGTTTTGTGAGTATTTAAAAAGTGTCAGAATAAAAGTAACACATGGATGAGTACTGAGAAAACATACACAACCGCATGACTGCACATGTATGCATATGTGTTTATATCTCAGGCAAAATCAAAACACACGATAAATATATAAAGTGAAATACAGTGCTGCAGCACAAGACAGGCTGTCCGTACTTTCCCCAGAACGTCCACCTTCGCTTTGAGGATGCCCACCAGCCCTGCCACTTTCTCAGCAGCTCTGCAGTCTGTCATGAGTGTCTTTAACCAAGTGTCCTGGCTTCCTTAAGGCCCCAAACAGATTCGGCATGTTTCCCTTTCATGGCTGAGTTAACCTTGGGAGGAGCCAGTGGTCACATGGGGCCAGACCCAGAGCCAGAGCTGGTGAGCCCCTCAGCTCCACATGCAGCTGCCACCCCAAGGAGTGTCTTATTGAGTGGCCAGGCAACCCAGCTTGTGCCTGTGCTGAGCATTGCATTATTTCATTGTACAGTAGCAGTGATTGGATTGAAATTATCTCTGTACTTCTGAATCATTCATTACTCAGTGCTGTTGGTCTCACATGTGATACTCTGTGTCTTTGTATCTGGCACCTATCATGTATCTGTTACTTATCCACATATAACTTACCATTTACATGGTCCACACCCTGAAGCCTTCCTGGGAGCCCTGGCAGCCCTAGCCTCCCCCTGCCCACCATCGAGGGAATTCCTGAGCCCTGGCTGCCTGTCCTCGCCCTGGAGACTGCCAGGGAGACCGGGTAGACTAGTCCTGCCCCACCCGGTCCATCAGAGTTCCTCTGAGTCCAGCTGTCCATTCTTACTTTGAAAGCTGGGGAGACCTGGGAGAGTGCTGCAGGAACCTGAAACTAGGTGTCTGCAAGACTTCCCCAGGGGCCTGTGGGAGCCTGGTGGAGCCCTACCCTGTGCTGACCCACCATCGGGAGAGCCCTGCAGAACTTGGGCCTGCATTCGTCATCACTAGTTCCTTCTTCAGCTGTGGCTTGGCTCCCTCCCCGTTTCTCTCAGCGAGGTGAGTCACACATTGAACCTCACATAGCAGGAGCTTTGGTGAGCCCACCCTGCCCTCCCACTCTCTTGAGAGCCTTGCTCACTGGCAGCACACACACTACTGTCACTGTAGAATCAGGGAGGACATTGAGGGCTTAAAAAATGACAAAGGAAGGAAAAAAGGCAATGTCAGACCTGCAACCTACCCAAAACAAGTCCAGGAGACAAGGTCAGAAAAGAACTTGGAAGTCACACACTTGAAATTTCTGCAAGGACAGCAACTGAATCCAAGAAACAGCTTCATCAGGCTATGAAGGAAATCAGACCAAAAATAATCTCTCAGGTAAAAAAGAAATGACAATAATCATGAAAGAATTCTCAGTACATCTGAGGAAGACATAGATTAAAAAAATAGAACAGGAAAATGATGTAAACAGTGTATGACAAACACAGGAAAAAAATAGAATGCATGAGACAGATCCAAGCAGACAAACAGGACATCAAGAATTCCACCGAAAGCTGGTAAGTCCGCTTGAATGAAACAGAAGATAGAATTTCATATCTTGAAGATAGGATGTCAACTAGTGAACATGAAAAGAAAGAAATCTTAAAATTAAGAAGGAAGCATGAACTAACAATACAACAGCTGCAAGATGATGTAAAGAAAAACAACATAAGACTAATGGGTATCAACGAAACAGCTAGAGTCAACACAAATGACATAAAAAGATTTTCAGAAATAGTAGCCAAAAATTTCCCAAGCATGGGAAAAGCATCTGACACACAGATAACTCAGGCATATGGAACTCTAGTTAGCTATAATCAAAATAAATCTTCACCCAAACACATACTAATCAAGATCCCTAAAACTGAGCAAAAGAACAGAATGCTAAAAGCTGTTAGAAAAAAAAAAATAGCTCACCTACAATGGAAAACCCATCAGAAGAAACAGCAGAATTCTCAAAACAGACAATCAAATCAAGAATATCTGGAGTGACATATTTCAGGTCCTGAAAGAAAACAACTTCCAACCCAGGCTGATGTGCACTGCAAAACGATCTGTCAGATTTAATGCAGAGATAAGACATCTGCATAACAAAGAACAACTGAAGAGACTCATGACAGCCAAACCAACCCTACAAAAAGTACTGACATATATTTTAGAAAGAAGCACAGATGGCCACAACTTCAAGAACAACAGAAGAGGGGACAACCTGCTCAGGCCCCCCTCCTGTCCCTCTCTTGGATAGGAGCTTTCTTTCCCTCAATAAGTATATGCTGCTCGTAACCTCCATTTGTTCCTAAAATTCATTCTTCGGTTTTAGAGAACATGAACTAGCCCAGGTCAGGTCAGGAGCTCATTTTTCCCTGTGTCATTTGGAGGTTTCCTATACCAACTGGAGGTCACCCACCTGAGATCAGTTTTTCTCCTTAGATCAAAAGTACGAGCAATAAGGATCTTAAAGAAAAAAAAAGAACAACAAAAGAGAACCACAAGGGAGAGCAAGCAATTAATCAAAGGGGACACTACAACAGAAAAACAACAGGACAAATATAAAACAATACATACCAGTAAAAACATCACTGTAAACAGCCTCAGTTCACCAATCAGAAGAAGCAGACTGCAGGAGTGGATCAGAAACAAAATCCAACAATGTGCTGCATTCAAGAAACATATTTAATTGAAAAATAAATTAATAGGTGAATGCCAAAAGATGGAAAATGACACCTCATGCGACAGGAATCCAGAAAAAAGCATGAGTAGCTGTCATAGTTTTGCTGACAATGTCAACTTGAAACCAAGAGTGATTCAAAAAGATAAAGAAGGCCAATACATATTTGTTAGGGGGAAACTGCAAGAGGAAGAGACAGCAATTATAAATGCAAATGTCCCCAATGTGGGAGCACCCAACTCCCAAAAATTTTAACAGACATGAAAAATCTAATGAGCAATAATATAATTGTAATAGGAAACTTTAACACCACATTGATACAAAGAGATAGACCAACTAGGCAAAAAAAAAAAAAAAAAAAACAAAGAAATAATAGAACTAAACAAAACTTATGAAAAACTGGACTTAGTAGACTTTTACAGAGTATCCCAGCCAATGACATCAGAATACATATTCTTCTTAGCTGCACATGGGACATTCTCCAAAATAAATCATGTGCTAGCACAGAACATGCCTAAGTAAATGCAAAGGAATTGAAACTATCCCATGCATATTATCTGACCATAGTGCAATGAAACTGGAAACCATTAAAAAACCAAATAGCAAAAACTCTATTAACATGTGGAAACTAAAAAATATGCTCTTGAATGATCAATGACTCATGAAGGAAAATAAAAAAGAAATTAAAAAATATTTCAAATTAAACAATAATGCAGATACAACTTACCAGAGACTTTGGGATGCAATGAAAGCTGTCATAAGAGGGATATTTATAGCAATAAATTCTCATAATGAGCCCAAATAAACAATTTTTTGCTGTACCTCAAACTCTTATAAAAAAAAAAGAGTAAAAGAAGAGTGAGTCAAGTCCAAAGAAGGGAGAAAATTATAAAGATCAGAGCAGAAATAAATGCAATGGAGAAGAAGACAATAAAATTAACTAACAAGTCAGTGAGTTGGTTCTTTGAAAGAATAAATAAAATTGATAAGCCCCTAGCCAACTCAATACCTTCCAAAATCTTTAGTCTCACAGGATGGAGAATATAGAAGAAATGAGCAGATTCTTAGATACATATGAACTACCAAAGCTGAATGAAGAAGATATGAAAACTCTGAATAACCCAATATCAGTCCATGAAATTAAAAATGTTATCAAAAACCTACCAACAAAGAAAAGCCCAGGACCTGTTGGGTTCACAATTGAATTCTACAAGAAATTTAGTGAGGACCAGATGCCAACACTTCTCAAACTCTTCAATGAGGTCAAAAGAGAAGCATTTCTCCCAAACTCATTCCTGGTGGCAAGTATTACCCTAATGCCAAAACCAGAGAAAGACCCAACCAAAAAAAGACAAATACAGACTAATCTCCCTAACAGATATAGATGTAAAAATCCTCAATAAATGCTAGAAATTAGAATACAGGAAATCATCAAGAAGATTATACATTACAACCAAGTAGGATTCATCCCAGGAATGCAGGGGTGGTTTAGCATATGTAACTGTGATACACCGCATCAACAGATCCGAAGACAAAAATCACATGGTCATCCTGATAGATGCAAGAAAAGCTTTTAACAAGGTCCAGTGCTCATTAATTACAAAAACCCTACAGAAAATCAGACTAGATGGTCTTTCCTTCAACTTGATAAAAGTACTCTATGATAAACCAATAGCCAGCATCATACTAAATGGACAAAAATTGAAAACCTTCCCTTTAAAAACAGGAACAAGACAAGAATGCCCTCTGTCTCCACTCCTGTTCGAATAGTTAGGGAAACACTAGCCAGAGAAATTAGACAAGAGAAAGAAATGAAAAGAATAATGATTGGAAAGGAAGAATTGAAATTATCATTACTTCCAGATGTCAGAGCAGTGTACATAAAAGACCCCAAAAACTCCACTAAGAGAATTGTAGATTTAATAACCAAATTCAGTACTGTGGCAGGATAAAAAGTGAACATGCAGAAATCAATAGCATTTTTATATACAAACAATGAACACACTGAGAGAAAAATTATGGAGACTATGTCTTTCACAATAACATCCAAACACCTGAAATCCTTAGGAGTAATCTCATAAAGGAAATAAGAGATGTACACAGAAAAATATGCAGTATTCTGAAAAAAAAAAAGAGATTGAAGAGGATTTCTGAAAATGGAGAAATTTTTCTCGCTCTTGCATAGGAAGAATCAGCATTGTGAAAATGGCCATATTCCCAAAATTCTTACACAGATTCGATGTAATAATCCCAATTAAAATACTTTTAGTGTATCTCACAGATCTAGAAAGATCATTCTGAAAATGCATCTGGAACCAGAAGAGACCTAGAATAGCAAGAACAATCCTGGGTAAAAAAAGGCAAGGCAGGAGGCATCACAATCCCTGACTTGAAATTATGCTACAAAGCTGCTGTGATAAAAATCAACATGGGACTGGCAAAAACAGACCTGAGGATCAATGAAACAGATTAGAAGATGCAGACACAAGTACAGGCACTTAGCCACCTTATCTCTGGCAAAGGGGCCAAACATACTCACTGGAAGAAAGAAAGCCTCTTTAATGAACAGCAGCCAAAAAAAAAAAAAAAAAAAAAAGGGCTTAAATAGACCCATGCCTATCATCATGCACAAAACTACCATCAAAATGGTTCAAAACTTTAAGTATTAAAACTGAAACATTAAATCTTCTAAGGATAAATTAGGTATAACTCTTAAGGACATACAGGTAGGGAGGGAGTTCATGAATGAAAATCAAAGTACATGGGAAGTACTTCAAAGAAGCAACAATTGTGATCTTACCTTTTTGAAAAGTTTCTGCACATCTAAAAATGTCACCAATAGAGTGAAAAAAGAAAACCCCGGATGTGGGAAAAATTACAGCAGACCATCCTTCAGACAAAGGACTCCTATCTAGAACATATAAAGAATTAAACAAAATCACGCCTCTAAAATTCAACAACCCAATCCAACAATGGGCATTTAAGATGAATACGCACTTCACAAATGAAGAGATGCAAATGGTAAATGTGTATATGAAATAATATTCAGCATCATATGTTATTCAAGAAAAGCAAATTAGAATAACACTGAGATGACAACTTATGCCAGAAAGAATGGCTATCATCAAGAAGTCAATCAATACAATGCTGGAGAGGCTTTGGGGAAAAGGAACCCCTCTCCACTCTTAATAGGAGTGCAGACTGGCACAATCATTATGGAAATCTGTACAGAGATTCCCCAAAAAGCTAGGATTAGAGATCTCATTCAAGCCAACTAACTCTCTTTGATATTTTTCTAAGAACTGAAATCATCATACCACAGTGATATAAGTGCACCCATGTATGTAGCAGCGCAATTGCAACAGCTAAATCTTTGAGACAACCCAAATGCCCATCAACTAAAGAATGGATGAAAAAGATAAGGCAGTTTTACACAATGCAATGTTATTTAGCTATAGAAAAGGAAAATTCAGGATTTTTTGTATTTACATGGATGCAACTAGAAACTGTACTGGTAAGTGAAATAAATAAGATCCATGTGTGCAAACACTGTATTATCTTGTTAGTATGAGAATCTGAAAGAGTAAGTTACATCTGAAAGGCACAACGGATATTGTGAAAGGAAAGAATTTGTTCAATTGACGGGAAAAATTGGGATGAGGAAAAGGACAAGAGAAAGAAGAGGAAAAGAGATATTTAGGTGCATATGCAAGACAGTTTGGGTAATTGTACTTTAAGTACTTAATACATTTTCCCTTTAATTGTTCTTTCTTCTTCTTCTTCTTCACATGCAATACAGCAATCATTGTTGAATACCTATTACTTTATTTAGTAAAATTTTGCATTGTTTCTAATGTTGTGTTTTCTTCACTACTTGTATTATTTAAAAAATAAAAAGAATTATGTGTCTTTGTTGATTAAAGAACACAAACTGGTCCTTTGTGTTTTACTGTATGCTGGAGAACCTTTCAAAAATAATAGTTTCCATCCTAAGTAGTAAGTATTTATTGGCCTCCACACTCTAGGGACTGCTCCACATCTGCCCAACTCCAGGCGCTAAGAGTGTGTGGAGAGCTTCTGTGCTGTCCCGCACTCACTGGACCGAAACCAAGCCCACCGCATGAGAAATACCTTTTCCCATGTTCTGCAGACCTGCCCCGCCCCTCCAGACCCGCCATAGCCCACCCTGTGAGTGAGAATATCCACCACTCTCTTGGGGGCCCTGCAGACCCACCAAACCCCAGGCTCGGTGAGTGTGTGGGAGAGCTCTGTGCTCTCCTGCCCATCCCCTCAGACCCACCAGACCCAGCCCTGCATACAGGCCTGGGGTAAAACTCTGCAGCTGTGGTCCCTGTAGTGAGAATGGAGTCAGAACCATGCAGCTTATCCAGGAAAGAGCATCTTACCAAAGGGGCACAGCAGGCTCACCTCCAAGGGCAGCAACAGTAATGTGTGGAGTGCGGCAGCCAGGCCCAGGCCAGCCACAGCTACATGAACCAGAACTTGGTGTATCGGTACCTGAAGTTTATTAGGTGCTAAGGTTATAACTGCACCAAAGCTCTGCACCAAAGGTCAGAGGTCAGCGCTGTATGAAATGATAAAAACAAGGAGCAAAATGCAATCTCAGGTCTTGAGCCCACCCACAACAAGTGCAGAGGGCACTAGCTCAGTGAAATGTATGAATTAATACCATCAGAAGTAAAGAAACACAGCAGAGAGTTATAGAGGAACTCAGAGCAGAAATAATTTCTGGAAAAAAAAAAAAGAAATCTCTGAATACAAAGCATCTGAATTAAAGAAACAAATGCAGAAAAATATGGAGGAAACCCAATCTGAAAAAAAACTGCAGTAAAAGAATTAATGAGGCCGGTGAGATGGCTCAGTAGAATAAGCGCTTCCCTGGCAAGCACAAGGGTCTGAGTTCAATGCCCGGTTCTGTTAACAACAACAAAAAAAGACTTTAAAAGAATTAATGAATGCTTCTAAAGAAGATATTGATAAAGAAAATAGAAGAGATCAGAAAAATAATGGATACCTTGAATGAGCAATACAGGAAAGAAATAGACCGCATGAAGCAGAGTCAAAACATGTACTGGAACGTAAAATCTCAATCACAAGCCTGCAAAACTGTTTCAGTGAAAGGGAAGACAGGGTTTCAGATCTTGAAGATACTGGTGCAGCTAGTGAAAAGGTAAGAAAAAATATCTTAAAACCATCTAATATGCAGGAAAAATATTTCATCACCTGCAAGATGATACAAAGATGAACAATGTGAGACTCATAGGCATGAATAGAAAGGAGTCAACACAAATGATATAAAAAGCATATGGGCAGAAGTAATAGCAGAAAACTTCCTAAATATAAGGAAACCATCTGACATTCAGGTAACCAAAGTATACAGAACACCGAATAAATTCAACCCAATTAAAAACACACCGAGATATATAATAGTCAAGATCCCAGAAATCCAACACAAGAATAACATGTAAGTTGCTAGAGAAAAGAAGCAGATTAAATTTCAAGGACAACCCATCAGAATTATGGTCAAATTCTCTGCACAAACCACGAAGGCAAGTAGAGCATTGAGCAGAGTACTTCAAATCTCTATGAAAACAAATTCCAGCCCAGACTACTACACCCTACAAAACTCTCAAGTTTGATGGAGAAATGAAACACTTCCATAACGAAAAACAACTAAAGAATTGCAAAGCCAACCCTACACAGACTACTGGAAGATGTTCTAGAGAGGAACCAAAATGATCAGAACTCCACCAACGAGAACAAGGAACCCACTATATAGGGCAAACAATTAAACTCAGTACAAAAAGGAGTAAACTGCCAGGCATGGTGGCGCAGGCCTGTAATCCCAGCACTCGGGAGGCTGAGGCAGGAGGATTGTTGTGAGTTCGAGACCAGCCTGAGCTACAAAGTGAGCTTAAGGCCAGCCTGAACTGCATAGTGAGACCCTGTCTCAAAAAGACAAAAAAAAAAAGGAGTAAACAATAGCAGGAAAATAACATGTCAATTTTAAGTCAACACATCTCAATTACAACCATCAATGTAAATAGACTCAGTTCACCAATTAAGAGAAATAGACTGGCACAGTGGATTAGGAAACAGAATCCAATAATATGCTGTGTACAAGAAACACATTTAAGTCATAAAGAAATTCATATGCTGAAAGTCATAGGATGAAAAGAATACTTTATGCCCCAGCACCTCAGAAAAAAGCTGGGGTAGCAATCCTGTTTCAGACAGTCTCAACTTCAAACTAAGAATGATCAACAAAATAAGAAGGTCACTATATCCTGGTTAGGGGAAAAATTCAAGAGGAAGAGGTAACATTCATAAATATCTATGCACCAAACACAGAAGCACCCAACTATGTATGACAAATCTTAACGGACATGAAAAATCTAATATCCAATACCACCATCTTAACAGGAGACCTTAACACCCCCTTATCCCAAAAAAGATAGGTAAAACAGATAAAAATTTGGAAAGAAGTAATGAAATTGAACCAGAGCCTAGAACAAATGGACTTGGCGTACATACACAGAGTGCTCCACCCAACCACAGCTGAATACACGTGTTTTTTCAGCTGCACATGGGTCATTTTCTAAAATACTCCACATACCACTCCACAGGTTATGCTTAAGTGTATGCAAGGAAACTGAAATTATCCCATGCTTAAACAATACCCTACTCAGCAATCAAGCAGTTACAGATGAAATTAAACAAGAAATTCAACAACATCTACAATTCAATGAAAATTCAACAACTTATTGCAATTTATGGAATGTGATGAAAGCAGTTCTCTGAGGGAAAATCATAGCTATAAACTCACACATTAAGAAAACAGAAGGAAACGAACAAACACACTAATGCTGCACTCCAACATCCAAAAAGAAGAGCAAACCAAACCCAGAGCCCAAAAAGGGAAAAAAATCATAAAGATTAGAGCAGAAATTAATTCAATTGAGATGAAGAAAACAGTTCAAAGAATCCACAAATCAAAAAGCTGGTTCTTTATAAGGTTAAATAAAATTGAGAAGCCCCAGCTAACCTCATCAAAAAGAGGAAAGAAAAATTTCAAATACAAGCAATAAAGAATGAAAAGGGTGTAATCACCACAGACCCAGTGGAAATTCGGAAGATTGCCAATAGCTACTTTGAGAATCTTTACGCTCATAGAAGAGAAGACACAGATGAAATGGACAGAAGGGTACAAATTATAAAAACTGAATCAAAAAGATATAACTACTCTCAATAAACCAATAACAGCCAATGAAGTACAAAATGTAATAAAAAGCCTGCTGACAAAGAAAAGTCCAGGTTCTGATGGATTCACAGCAGAATTCTACAAGAAATTTACAGAAGATATAATCCCTACACTCCACAAACTCTTCAATGAACGTGAAACAGAAATTATTCCTGGAGGCAAGTGTTATAGTGATTCCAAAACCAGATAAAAGCACAATTAAAAAAGAGAGCTACGGGCCAATCTCACTCATGAACATAGACACAAAAATTCTAGCAAACAGAATGCAGCAAGTCATTAAGAAGGTCGTACGTCACGGCCAGGTAGGATTCACTGCAGACACGCAGTGGTCGCTCAATATTTGTAAATCTATAAATGTGATACACTGTATCAATAGAGCCAAATCTAAAAACCACATGATCCTCTCAATTGATGCAGAAAAAGCTTTTGACAAAGTCCAATACTCATTCATGTTCAAAGTCTTACAGAAAATAGGAATAGACGGCCTCTACTTCAATCTGATACAAGGCACTGTGACAACCCAATGGGTAATATAATCCTAAATGGGGAAAAACTGAACCTTTTACTCCCAGATCTGGTACAAGACAAGGATGTCCTCTATCACCACTCCTATTCAATATAGTTCTGGAAACATTAGCTAGAGCCATTAGAGAAGAGGGACAAATAAAAAGAATAAGAATAGGTAAAGAAGGAGTTAAATTATCAGTATCTGCAGATGACATGACACTTTACTTGGAAGACCCACAATACTCCACCAAGAAGCTACTAGAATTGATGCACAAATTCAGTAGCATAGCAGGATACAAAGTCAATACCTAAAAGTCAATAGCATTCATCTACACAGATAACAAATACACTGAAAGGGAAATTAGAGAGACGATATCTTTTACAATAACATCACAGAAAATGAAATACATTGGAATTCATCTAACTAAAGAAGTCAAAGATTTTTTTCATGGAAAATTATAGTACTCTGAAAAAAGAGATCATAGACGATTTCAGGAAATGGATAGATATTACCTGTTCCTGGATAGAAAGAATAGACCACAGGATCAATGGAATAGACTGGAAGATGCACAGGCCTCTATGAACACACTCAGCCACCTGATCTTCAACAAAGGTGCCATTTTACTGAAAGAAAGCCTCTTTAACAAATGGCCCTGGGAAAACTGGCTCTCTACATGCTGAAAACTAAAACTTGACCCAGGTCTATCACCATGCACTAAGCTAAAGTCAAAATGGATTAAAGATCTAAGCATTAAAACAGAAACACTAAATCTCCTGGAAGAGAAAGTAGGAGGAACTCTTGAAGATATAGGGGTAGGCAAAGAGTTCATGAACAAACATGTATTTGCATGGGAAACACTTGAAAAAATTAACAACTGAGACCAACTGTCGGGAGCCGTTTTAAGATGGCGACCGCTCCTCGCTCCCCCGCCCATCGTGTCTGCCAAGATGGCGCCCATACCCGGCTCCCGGGTTTTTGTTGCTGTGCCTTAACCCCTCCTATTTAGAGAAAAGCCCGCCGTTTTTATGGTCCTGCCGATAACATCTGTAGTTGTGATTGGTCTATGAAATCTATATAGCTTGCTGTATCAGGAAATCCGTTGTTGCTTGCACGTAGGACGTCCAGCTAGCGGACGCATGTAGAGGCTTGCATCCCGATCCATAAAGGCTCACTAACCCGCATTTTGGTGTCTGAGTGTCTTCTTCCGCGGGACGGGAGCGGCGCCGGACAGAGTGGTGGCCCGTACGGG
>PVKA01045974.1:0-15215 GCA_004027165.1 Ctenomys sociabilis | reverse complement strand
TCACAACAATCCTCCTGCCTCAGCCTCCCAAGTGCTGGGATTACAGGCATGCGCTTTTTTGTCTTTTTGAGACAGGGTCTCACTATGCAGTTCAGGCTGGCCTTAAGCTCACTTTGTAGCTTAGGCTGGTCTCGAACTCACAACAATCCTCCTACCTCAGCCTCCCAAGTGCTGGGATTACAGGCATGCGCCATCATGCCCGGCTTGATTTGATTCTTTATTTCAGATGCTATGTATTCAGATATTTCTTTTTTATTTCTGGAATTAATTCTTGTCTGAGTTCCTCTATACCTTTCTGCTGCTGTTCCTTTGCCCTTGTCTCTGTTAATTCATTCATTTCAGCTAAGCTAGTGTCCTCTGCACTTATTGGTACACTCGAGACCTGAGATTGTATTTTTGTCTTTGTCTTTGTCATTTTGTATGGTACTGACCTCTTACTTTTGGTGTAGAGCTTTGATGTAGCTATGGCCTTAGCGTGCAGTGAGATTCAGTCTATTAAGTTTGAGATTATCCAGTTATGCCTGGCCTGGATCTAGCTGTTATGTTCAGTTCCCCTTTTCTGCAGCTTCTGTGATTCCTCTCTTTTGGGTCCCTGGTTAGGGGAGCACGGGGGGGGGCAGCGTAGAAGCTCTCCCTCACACTCACCAGGCTGGGCGGGGGTGGATCGAGTGCCAGGAGAGTCACCAAATGTTCTCACTCCTGTGATGGGCTTGGGGGCAGTGGCTACGGAGAGTTGCCAGATAGGTCTGTCTGGGGTGTCTCACACAGGTTTCTGGCTAGGATGTCTTGGGGCCTGAGGCTCTGGATTTTGCAGAGCTCTCAGGGAGAAGCCAAAGGTTCTCCCTCTAACTCACCACACACTCACCAAACTTTGATGCCCAGGGAGTCAGGGAAATTCCCAATCGTTCAGCAGCCTTTGGGGCATGGTATCTGGGGAGTTACTAGTGAGTGTGCCCTGAGGTCTCGGGCCAGTTGCAGGCTTGAAGAGCTTGGGGGAGGGGATCCGGGTATCACACGTGGGAAGAAGCCAAAGACTCTCCCTCAGACTCACCACACACTCACTGATCTGGCGAGTAGTGCAAATTCCCATTCACTGAGAGGACTTTGGGTTGGGATCCAGGAGGCCACCACCCGCTGTCTCAGGCCAGTCGATCTGGCTGCTACATGATGTTACAATACAGGTTCTCCTATGTCCTGAGTCCTCACTGACCTTGAAAGGCTAGGCCTAAAATGTTGGCTGTCTTTGCAGCCCTTCTTTTTCTCTAATTTTTGGTCTGCCTACTTAGATCGTTAACCCTCCAGAAGAGAAGCTTATTATTGCCCTACAACATACACAGGTGGGTTTAACCTATCTGTCTGAATAACAAACATCTTAGGCATAAGATGGAGCATATATTTTACATCAAGTATAGATATGTTAAACTTTAAGTCTTGGGCTGGGTAGATGGCTCAGTGGAATAAGTGCTTCCTTGGCAAGTACAAGGACCTGAGTTCAATCCCCAGTGCCACAAAAAAAAAAAAAAAAAAAAAAAAAAAAAACTTTAAGTCTTTCTCTGAATATGAAAAAAGAATTTTAAAAATTAAAAATGTGAATAAATTTTGCATATTTTATACAGTAATTTAGAAATGTAACCACATACAATATTGTAGAAGGGTAGTCCTCTGACAATTTTCATTTCTTCTCCCTTTTTTTCATTTATTAGCCTTTTAAAAAACAAAAAGAAAAAAAAGAATACATTACTTGAGATACAGTCTGGCCATAACTGGCATGCCATGAAAAGTAGTACCTATTTAGAAGACCAGAATGACAGGCATTCCAAGCATGACCTCACTGTTACACATTGCTATTTTCAGTGCAGTCGCTCAGTTCACAGGTATCAGCATACATAGAATCCCACCAAGTAACTGCTAGTTTCGACAACCTGCTGATAGTTCTCAGGATCATTGCCTTCCCCATCTTGTACATATAGATGTATGGCTTTCCCCTGTCATGTTCCTAGATTTTCTCCTTTCCCTCTTTTCATTGGCTCATCCTCAAGTTCTCGCTCTTTAATTGCGTTATAGCTTTCCATTTGTATTTCGCCTTTTGAGTTTTTATACTAAGGAGACTATATGATATTTACACATATGGGTCTGGTTTATGTCACTTATGAGTGTATTGTCAAGTAACATCCCCTTGTATATGAAGGCTTTTAGTTTCTCATTCTTTATAATGGAGTAATACTCCACTGTATAAAAACACCACACCTTTTTCATCCATTCTTCAGGTGACAAGCATCTTGGTTGTTTCCAAGATTTGGCTATCACAAATTGTGCTGCTACAAACATAGGTACAAATATATCACTATGATATGACATTTTCAGTTCAAGTGGGAAAATTCCCAGTAGGGGGATAGCTGCTTTGAATGGGATTTCCAGTCCTAGTTTCTTAACGAGTCTCCACACTGATTTCCATAACATTTGCACCAGTCTATATTCCCACCAGCAGTGGATAAGTTTCCTTTTTCCCCATAGCCTATCCATCATTTGTTGCTAGTTTATTTGTTTATGATGACTATTCTTTCTGGGTGATATGGTATGTCAGTGTTGTTTTAGTTTGCATTTCATGGATGGCTAGCGATGTGGAGCATTTTTTCATATATTTATTGGCTTCTTTAATTTCATGCTCTAAGGCGTGTGTGTTCATCTCAGATGCCCATTTCTGGATTGGGTCTTTAAACTTTGGGATGTTAATGTTTTTTAGTTCTTCATATATTCTAGAGAGCAGATCTTTGTTTGAGTGTTTATTTGTCAATTATTTTTACAAATTTCTGGGTAGTCTTTTCACTTTGTTGGGAAATTCTTTTGACATGCAAAAACTTCTTAATAAGAGGTGGTCCCAGTTGTTAAATGTTTCAAGTGTTACCCGTGAAATTTGATTGTTCAAGAAATTGTTGCCTACCCCTATGTCTTCAAGAGTTCCTCCTACTTTCTCTTCAGGAGACTGAGTATTTTTGTTTTAATGTTTAGATCTTTAATACATTTTGACTTTAGCTTAGTGCATGGTGATAGACCTGGGTCAAGTTTTAGGTTTGGAATGTAGAGAGCCAATTTTCCCAGCACCATTTGTTAAAGAAGCTGTCTTTCTTGCCATAAGCATGTTAGGCTCCTCTGTCAAAGAGCAGGTGGCTGAGCGTGTTCATAGAGGCTTCTGCATCTTCTTCTAATCTACTCCATTGATCCTCCGGTCTACTTTCTGCCAGTACCATGCTGATTTTATCACAGTAGCTTTGTAGCATAATGTCATGTCAGGAATTGTAATGCTTTCTGCCTTAATTTGTTGCCCAGGATGGCCTTTGCTATTCTAGATCTTTTCTGGTTCCAAATAAATTTTAGGAACGATTTCACTAGGTCTGGGAGGTATGTTGTGTGTAGTTTGATAGGGATTGCATTAAATCTGTACAGCAATTTTGGGTGTATACCCATCTTCACAATGTTGGTTCTTCCTATCCAAGAGCAGGGAATATAATTCCACTTACTTAAATCCTCTGCAATCTCTTTTTTCAGAGTACTATAATTTTCCTTGAAAAGATCTTTGACTTCTTTAGTTAGATTAATTCCAAGGTATTTTATTTTCTGTGGTGCTATTGTAAAAGGTGTTTTTTCTCTGATTTCCCACTCAGTGTGTTTGTTACCTGTGTAGAGGAATGGAATTGACTTCTGGGTACTGACTTTGTATCCTGCTATGCTACTGAATTTGTGTATCAATTCTAGTAGCTTCTTGGTGGAGTTTTTTGGGTTTTCCAAGTACAGGATCACATCATCTGCAAATAATAATTTAACTTCTTTACCTATTCTTATTCCTTTTATTTCTCTCTATTGTCTAATGGCTGTTGCTAATGATTCCAGAACTATGTTGAATGGGAGAGATGATAGAGGACATCCTTGACTTGTACCAATCTGAGAGTAAAAGATTTCAGTTTTTCCCCATTTAAAAGTATACTAGTTGTTGGGTTGTCATAGATAGCTTTTGTCAGATTGAGGTGGAGGCTATCTATTCCAATTTTCTGTGGGACTTTGAACATGAATGAGAATTGGACTTTGTCAAAAGCCTTTTCTGCATCAATAGAGATGGTCATGTGGTTTTTAGATTTGGCTGTATTGATATGGTGTGTTACATTTATAGATTTGTGTATATTGAAGCATTCTTGCATCCCTCGGATCAATCCTACCTGGTCATGGTGTATAATCTTCTTGATTATTTGTTGTATTCTATTTGCTAGGATTTTATTGAGGATTTTTGCATTTGTGTTCATGAGGGAGATTCTCTTTTTTAGTTGTGTCTTTCCTCGCTTTGGGTATCAATAAAATACTTGCCTCCAGAATGATTTTGGGAGTATTGCTTCCATTTCAATTTCACTGCACAGTTTGAGGAGTATAGGTATTATATCTTCTGTAAATTTCTTGTAGAATTTGGCTGTGAATCCATCAGGACCTGGACTTTTCTTTGTTGGTAGATTTTTTATATCATTTCATATTTCATTCGCTGTTATTGGGTTATTGAGAGTTGTTATAACTTCTTGTTTCAGTTTTGGTAATTTTCACCTTTCTAGGAATCTCTCCATTTCTTGTGTGTCTGCCATTCTGTGAGAGTAAAGATTTTCTTCCTTATTGCTTGTATTTGAATTTTTTCTTTCCTCTTTTAGTTGAAGTTAGCCAGGGGCCTATCAATTTTATTTAATCTTTCAAAGACTCAGCTTTTTCTTTCCTTAATTCTTTGAACTGTTTTCTTCCTCTTATTTGAATTAATTTCTGTTCTAATCTTTATGATTTCTTCCTGTTTGGGCTCTGGTTTTGGTTTGCTTTTCCTTTTCTAGATGCTGGAGGTGCAACTTTAGGCTGTTTATTTGTTCCCATTCTGTTTTCCTAATGTGGGAATTCATAGCTAGAAATTTCCCTCTGAGGACTGCTTTCATGATATCCATAAATTCTAATAAGTTGTTTTTGAATTTTCATTGAATTGTAGATATTGTTGAATTTCTTCTTTAATTTCTTCTGTGACCCATTGGTTGCTCAGGAGGGCGTTGTTTAATTTCCATGTATTTATGGGTTTTTTCTTTTTTCTTGTCTCATTTATTTTCAGTTTCATTGCACCGTGGTCAGATAATATACTTTCTTGATTCAGAGTTGCTCCAACTTCTATGTAATTTGTATGTGTATTAGTATATTCTTCACACACATATTTATCTCCATTTCCATAGTCATTAAAATGGTCATTGAACTAGTGATCCTTTTTTAAATTTTATCCATTGGATACATATCTGCAAGAAACTGATTTTATGGGATAAAAATATATTTTTCACAAAAAATATTTTCAACCTTTGGCATTGATATATATAAAACCTTTTAATACAAACTATTTTATAATGTTTTTTATTATAATAAAATGAAATCTGTAAATATTCTAATGCATCAGTGAACTTCATTTAAATAACCAGTAAAATAACATAAAAGTAAAGATGAAATAAAACAAAAATAATCTGTGCTACATTTTATTATGCAAAGTCTGAGGCACCAATATACCAAATGAAATAATGAAGTAGAGAACTTCAATGTATAAATAACCTAACATAGTTGGATACAAATATATGTAGATTTACTGCCAAATAGCTCAGTGGATTAAAGCACTTGAAAGCAGGCACAGGGCCTGATAGTTCAATCCCAGGGCCTGCTGTGCCTGCCCTGCCCCTAGGACATGCTGACATGGCAATTGAGACTGTGCGTGGTGGCCCATGCCTGTAATGACAGCTCTTGGGAAGCTGTAAACAGAGGATCATTATGAGTCCAATCTAGTAATGATACCTTGAACACCCTGTAGATCCTTTCCTAAAATAAAATTTTAAAAAAAGAAAAATATATATATATATGTGTGTGTGTGTGTGTGTGTGTGTGTGTGTGTGAACAAATCCTGTGTACTGAAGTGCCTCAGTTACTTTAACTGAATAAAACTCCTAGTGAAATTGCCAATAGTGCAATGGAAAATCTTTATTGTATCTATGCTGTAGTTGCATTACAAGTGCATGTAAGAAAAAGTGCACAATTATATGTAGAACAGTTAAAATCCAGGTTCAAACAGTAGTAATCCCGTTTTAATATAAATCAATATCTAATACAATAACTGAAGTTGCATGAGAGACAGAAATTTACCTCCATTATGCGGGACAATCCTACACATTGAAGAGAAGCTGAAAATGCAACTCTCTTACCAATGCCTATCATGTCTTCTAAATAATATGAAATCTAGGTATTGTTTCACTAAAATTCATACTCCCACAATTGATAATTTGGTTTATACCTTTCCAAAGATCTATATGCCTTAAATAATAAAGTTAATTTTTTTCTTGATGTACAACACCACCTTTATCTGATTCCAGCTGCTTTCTTAATTCTTGTTCCAATGTTTTTGCCCAATTCAAATGTCATTGTTTTGTGTTAGGAGACACTGCTGTACTGCATTTCCCCTAGGGTGTTAGTGATGATGGTGAGGATAAGGATGAGATTTGATAACGCATCTAGTGTCTCATATCTGTTTGTGCTAGTTGACCAATTTTTCCTAAATTTCAAGCAAGAGATTTATTTGTGTAAATAGACCCACTATAGAGAAATTTCTGTTCTTCAATAGTAAATCTGACTCTTGGAAACAATTTCTTTTTTTGAAAAATTACTGTACAACCTAAAAACATGTTCAGAACATGGTTGAGTGCATCTCAGGGCCACCTATGTAGTGAAGACACAAGGGCCTTTGGATTAATAAGAATTTAGCATCTTTCATGAAGACTGAAGCACAGCTTCGAATCTCTCAATCACTGTAAAAATGTAATGATTCCATATGATTAGGCATAGCCTCCAGGAAAAAAAAAAACTACAGCCCACCTGAAGGAAAATAATATAATTCATAGATTCATATAGCAGTGGTTTATATAACATACAATGGTGAGGGTTTAAAAAGTAAGTACCAGATATTCTCAGGACAAAAACAGGAAAGCAAAACTAAGAAAGAAAAACGTAGCCTCTTGTTGCTCAGCTCCCTTCTGCCTGCCGTGCATTTCTCCATGACGCCTGTTTGCCACCTACCCTGCCTTGGACCTAGCTGATTGTGGACTGGAACTTCAACAAACTGTGAGCTAAATAAACATTTCCTCCTTTAAAAAAAAAAAAAAAAGAAAAACATATGTAGAAATAGATCAATGAACTGAAGATACTATATTCGTGCTATTGACTATAGAATTTAAAATATTTGTGATGACAATGCTAAGTGACTTAAAAAGTATACAGTTTTTTTTTTTTTTTTTTTTTTTTTTGGCTTTTTGAGACAGGGTCTCACTATGCAGTTCAGGCTGGCCTTAAGCTCACTTTGTAGCTCAGGCTGGTCTCGAACTCACAACAATCCTCCTGCCTCAGCCTCCCGAGTGCTGGGATTACAGGCATGCGCCACCATGCCCGGCTAAGTATAGAGTTTTCAATTTGGAAATAGAATTTATTTTAAAAATTAAGAAGAAATTCTCAAATTTTATTCTGAATACAATTTTTGATAATTGAGATTTTCAAACTACTAGCCACATCAGGGAGATTTTACGGACTGAATCTAATTAGATTAATTTCCGGTTAAAAATAAAAATTCAGCATTTTCAGGTGACTATAATGGAACACAACTACTGTATAATGATAGCACAACTACTGCAACATTCAGTTTACTTTCTAAAATTGCCCAGAAGGAAACTGAAAAGTTGGAGTGGAAAGAATACACAGATTCCAGAAAGTTACCAGAGAGTGGAATCACCTGACAAGGAGTTTAAAACAATTGGCATGACAGTGGGCAGTGTGCAAAAGCTGATTTCTACACATGAAGACAGAAAGTCTCAGTAGAGAAGTGGAAATCTTTGAAGAAGTGAGATTCGATAACTTAAAATACAATATCTGAATTCAGACAGACTTGATGTGTCAAAGCAAAAGAGTCAACTTGAAGCTAATTCATAGAAATTATTCAATCTGAAAAATAGGCAAGGAAAAGGTCCTTAGTTTAACTCCTGGTAACTAAACAACCAAGCAAAAAATGCAGAGATAATGGGACACTATATACATGGGAAATTATTTAAATTCTTGTAGATTTTTCATCAGAAAACAGTAAAGCATGTTTTTAAAAGCTTGAGGTAAAGAACTCTGGGTGTAACTTTATACCAAGATGAAATATTCTGCAGGAACAAAGTAAAAAAAAAAAAAAAAAATTAGAAACAAATTGAAGACAAAGGAATCTTATCCAAAGAAGTACTTCATACAAAACCATAAAGGAATTGCCTTCCACTAAAGAGAAACTATCTGAAGGGGAAACTACAAGCTTCAGAATTTAAATGAAGATTTAAAAATAGTAATTATTAACCATGTATGATGCTGCATGCTTGTAATCCCAGGACCGAGGAGGCTGAGGAGGAGGATTGCTACAAACTTAAGTCCAGGAGCTATATAGCAAGGCCATGTCTCAAATAAAATAATTGTCTGGGTAAACAAAGTGACAACTTTAAAGATTTTTAACATACATCATTTAGGGACCAGGGAGATGGTTCAGAGAATAAGCACTTGCCTGGCAAGCACAGGGGCCTGAGTTCAATCCCTGTGTCTTAGTTACTCTTCTCTCATTGCTAGGACAAATACTCAACACCCAAAATGAAGCAAGGAAACATTTATTTAGCTCACAGTTACTGTCCGTTTCAGTCCATACTCAGCTGGCTCCAAGGCAGAGGGGTGCGTAGCAGAGAGCAGCAGTTCACAGCATCCGCACAACAACAACAAAAGAGCAATAGCTAAAGAAAGTCTGTCTCTCTCTGTCTATTACGTTACATGCAGGCTCTCTGCCCCAGGCAGAGGTGTACTCACACCCAAAATCCAGCAGTACTAAGACCCATAATGCCAGCCTTGGATCACACATGGATCATGAGTTAATCATAAACTCTAGAAGTCCCCACCCGATGATTACATGAGGCTTTGGGGGCACAATTAGAGGCCAAGCATAACACCCCAGTTCTGTAAAAAAAAAATCATTTGTACCAAAATCATAATACTACCTGCTCTGATTTTCAAAGTATATAGTTATTTCAAGGTAAATGGTCCCACCTTGAGACCGTACTCATTTATTTCCTTTCTTTAAATGTATTTAGTACAAGGTCTGCAGGGTCTCACTATGTAGATCTGACTTATAGCGCCTCCTGTTTTCAGCCTCCCAAGGGCTGGGATCATGGGGGTGCACCACTGCGCCCAGTCTCCAGGCAGTCTCGGCACATGCTGGGGGCGGGGCCAGCAAGGTTTGTGGTGCTGGGATCAAACCCAGTCCCTGCGCTCTGCCTATGCACATGCTTCAGTCTGCTGAGCTATCTGGCCGGCCCAAGACCACACTCTTATGTGATGTGAATCAGACAAACAAGTAAGTATCACATTATTTTTCTGTTAAGAGAAGATCACAGTGTAAATAAGGAACAAGATGTACAACAGACATTGTTAAATAGGAAGAAAATGCTCAGATAAGATGGGGAACTAGAAAACAGAGTGGGGAAAGGAAAAATGATAAAAAGGAGGAAAAATGGAAACAAAGCCTTTGTAAATAAGGAGGGCAAGAGGGGCTGAAAGGAAGAGGGAAAGGAAGAAAATGGAAAAAGAAGAATCAAGATATACCATATACAGATACAAATTCTCTGTGATGAATATGATCACTATGTGTATCTAAAATGTATTAATGGGCCAGCGAGAAAGTTCAGCAGACTGAGGACCTTCTTAGGAAAGCGCAGGGACCAGGATTTGATCCCTGGCACCACATGCCGCACTGGGCCTGCCCTCAGGTGCACTAACCCAGCCCCCGAGACCGGGAGTGGCGGCACATGCCTGTAATCCTGGCGCTAGGGGGGCTGAAAGCAGGAGGACCAAGTCTCAGCTGCATAATGAGACTCTGCACAAAATACACGAAATGCATTGATTAACATAAATAATTTTGAAAACATTAGCCAAAGGGTGAAGGAAAGTCATCTTTTTATAAGATTTCTACATTTACATGCATTGTACAATTTTGTTTCTGATTATGAACGATTATACACCTGATAGCCCCTAAACCAACCAGCAAAATACAATATAAGCAAAAAGAGGAATACATAATTTAATACATTTAAAAATATTCAAATAATACCAAAAAGAGAAGGAGCGTGGGAAGAGATGGAAAATACAATGAGGAACAAAAACAAAATATATTTATTAAAATAACAGACCTAAGTAAAAGCACATGAATGCTGCCCATAGGAAGTCTTTCAAATATTAAGATTCAGAGGGGCTCCCTACAAGTGAATGAAAAGCAGTACATTACACAAACACAAGCAGGCCAAAGTTGAGGTGGCCAGTTCAGCGTCAAACCAAACCAATTTCAAGATTTAAAATGAAAAATGCCAGAAATAAAGCGGCACATTTAAAGAAACTTTGAGAGGGAGAAAGAAAAGCTGTCACTAGGTATGTGGCTTATTTAAAAGTTCCAAATAATGTAGAGGAATTCACAACTAGAAAGAGAAAGAGGGAGTAATACGCTGTATCAACCTTCTCTGAGTAAGGAGCCAGGGAACTGAGCAAGCAAAATCAGTAGACAAAGAAAGGCTGAACAACATTGTAAACAGCTTGATCGAGCTGATAATTAGAATATTTTATGTTTTGGGCAAAGGAATTCAGAGATCTTAGAGCTGAACTGCATCCCTAATATTTGTTTTGTTTTGTTTTGTTTTATAGATCTGTCTAAGTTGCCCAGGCAGGCTAGAACTTGTGATCCTCCTGCTTTGCCCAACAAAATAATAACATTAAACAAAAATTTCATGTTCTTTTTTATTACACATGATAAAGTTAACAATGTAGGTGATGTGACTGACGATATAACCAGCCCTCATACATTTAAAAACACATCAGGCAGTGCTTTTCGACCAAAGCCATAAATTTGAAATCAACAACAAGGTGCCTTAGAAAACTTCAAACAACTGGAAATTAAATAGGACACATTTAAAAATAATACAGAAATAAACAAAGTACCGTATTTTAACATTTGTGGGAAGTAATATTGAGAAAGAAATATACAGCTTTAAAGGCATAGTAACAAAAACATACTTCTGCAAAGTTCTACCCTAAAACGCTATAAAAATACAAAGTGGATTTAAAACAAATAAAAATAGATGCTGGAATTACAAAATCAGTGAATGAAAACCTAAAAAATTTAAAAATTAATAAAACTAATTCCACCCCCTTAAAAAAACATTAAAATTGAAAACTTCCAAACTAAATTGGCCAATACAATAAAAGGAGAAAGCAGAAAGAGAAATCATAAGCTTCTGATATTATGGAAAAGAAAAAGTCTCATGCCACAAACACCCAAGGCATTTAAAGGCTAATAAAATAATGTTATAAACAACTTTAATTAGAAAATTTAGAAAAAGTGTTTTAAACTGTTTTCAGGGTTGGGGAGATGGCTCAGGAGAATAAGCGCTTCCCTGGCAAGCACAAGGGCCTGAGTTCAATCTCTGGTTCCACCAAAAATAAATAAATAAACAAATAAATAAATAAACAGTTTTCAATTTCTGTAGTGTGAGAAACCCTAAATGTATGCAAGGGCGATGGTGTGCAATATGCCTCATGAAATAGGGAGAAATGGCTCAGAGGATGGGAACTGGGGAGGAAAGGAGGGAAGTGAGGAAGGAAGGAGGCAGGTAAGAAGTGATTAAAACAATGAACCAGAAACAAACTTTGTAAATGAAAGGGAGAGGGGTTGAAGGGAGGGGAGAGGATTGGGGAAAAAAGAGGCATCAATACACATCACATATAGATGCAAATTTCCTATTATGAGTATCGTACTTATGCATATCTAAGCTATACCAATAAACTTAATTATTTTTTAAATATACAACTTAACAATAACAACAAAAGCAGAAAATCTGAATAGCCTCATAGCTATTAAATAGGTTAAATTATTTATCAAAAATCTTCATCAGAGTAAATGTTCAGATCCATGTGAAGGCAAAAACACTAATTTTTTACTAACTTTCGCAGAAAATAGGGGAGGAAATATTACTCGAGCAATATCATGCACATAGATGAAAAAAAAAATCCTTAACAAAATAACAGAAATTTGAATCCAGTAATATCTGATAGATTTTAATTTAGGATAGTAATGCAAGACTACCCTAACATCTGAAAATAAAAGTAATTAACTATATTGACAGAATAAAAAACAGAGTCATTCACTCATTTCAGTAAATACACTTGTAAATGTTGACCAAAAAATCATAGAATTTCTCAAGCAATTAGCATGAGGTAACCAAATTTTCAAACTGAAGCTGGATATCAACAACAAATTTCAAGGTGCTATCATACCAAAGATTGAAAAAGTGACTTTCTATTCCCTCAAATGAGAAATAAAAATGTATAGTGTATACTTGTGCCATTATGTACATTATTGAACTGGAAGTATTAGCCATTGTAATATGCCAAAGGGAATGAAACCAATCACACAAAAGTTTTTATTATAAAAAGAAAAATGAAATGGAATTTCAAAACAAGATAATAGGAAAGTTAACAAAAATTAATTAACACTGCATATTGTTATCTTCAGAGTACTCAGGTACAGGATATAAGCATATTAGCCAAAGAATATTAACATAAACCTTTCTCTTTTGTGAATTTAAAGAAGTTAGCTGTGTATCTATTTTAGCTATTTTGTTTATCTATATTTGTGTGTGTGTGTGTGTGTGTGTGTGTGTGTGTGTGTGTGTGTAGCTCAGCGGCATAAGTGCCTACCCAGCAAGCACAAGGTCCCAAGTTCCACCCCTTGTACCAGGAAAAAAAGAAATCTATCACTTTTCCTTTCCCTTCCTTCTTTTCCCCTGTTCTCCCATCACAATTTCTCTTCACTTTTGAACCAATTCACAGTGTCTGTCGCACATGTTGGGTCCTATTTACTCATTCAGCTTCTCACACTAGTAGACTATACAGCGTTAACACAAGTAGGTCTGATTTATTTCACTTATGAGTTTGGTCTCTGGTTGCACCTATTTCTCTAGAAAAGCCTCAAGTTTATCTTTAAAAAAAGACATCTACAAAAATAGCCGAGGAATACTCCATTGAGTAAAAATATCACATCTTTTTTATCCATTCCTCAGTTGATGGGCATTTGTGTTGTTTCTAAGATTTAGCTGGGACCAATTGCACTGCTATAAATGTAAGTGCACTTATATCTTTGTAGTGTGATGTTTTCAGTTCTCTTCAATGTAGAGTAGGATGTCATCTGTGAAAAACATCTAAGAGGGGAATAGCTGGTTCTAATGGACCCTCTAATCCTAGTTTATTAGGGGGTCTCCACACTGATTCCCACAATGGTTGCAGCAGTCTACACTCGCACAAACAATGGAGAAGGGTTCCTTTTTCCCAACAACACCACCAGCATTGGTTATTGCCTGATTTCTTGGATATGGTCATTCTGTTCAGAGTAAGGTGGACTCTCAGTGTTGTTTTATTTTGCGTCTCTGGGATGACCAATAATGTTGATGTTTCCATGTTTATTTGCCATTTATATTTCTTCATCTGAGAATTGTTTGTTCATCACAGGTACCCATTTTCAAATTCTTTGAATTTGGAGGACCTGATTCTTTCAAATTTTTATGTTTTTCATATAAATTATATGTTCAAAGGACAATTGGCCATAATGTTAGACTATTTAACATTTGTAGGTTCTCCTTTTCATTCCATTGATTTGTTTTCTTGTGCAAAACCTTTTTAGTAAAGTAAAATCCCATTTGTTGATTCTTTCTTGCATTTCCTGTGCAGTCTGGCTTTTGTTTATGAAGACTCTGCCTGTACCTCTGTCTTCAAGACTTCTACCTATTTTCTCTTCCAATAGATTTCATATTACTGTATAATATTTAGATTCATGATCCATTTTGACTTTAGTGCATGGTCTAATTTTAGTCTGATGTGTGGAAAGCCAATTTTTCAAGCACTATTTGTTAAGGAAGCTATCTTCCTCCAGTGAGCACATTGGCCCCTTTGTCAAAGATGAGGTAGCTGACTGTGTTTGGAGTTTCAATTGCATCTTCTACCCTGTTTCAATGATACTTGGGTCTGTTTTGCCAATAACAAGCTGATTTTATAACAGTAGAATACTTTCCAGTCAAGAATTGTGGTGCCCCCTTACCTGCCTTTGTTGCCCAAAATTGTTTTGGCTATTGTAGGTCTCTTGTGATTTCAAATGAATTTCAGAAGTGTTTTCTCTAGTTCTGTGAGGTATGATAATAGTAGTTTGATGGAGAGTGCATTAAATCTGTATAACAATTATGGGAGTATGGCCATTTTCACAATGTTGGTTCTTCCTAGGCATAAGCAAGAAATATCCTTTCATTTTCTAAAATCCTCCTTGATCTCTTTTGTCAGAATATCATAATTTTCAATGCATAGATCTTTCACTTCCTTTGTTAGATTAATTCCTAATAATCTCAATTTTTTTAGATGCTATAGTGAAAGGATTGATTTCCCCAAGTTCTCTGCCTGGAAGTTTGTTGGTTTTGTACAGGAATGCTATTGAGTTTGATATTGTATCCAACTACACTACTGAATTTGGTTATTAATTCTTGGTTATTAGGAGTGTTTGTTGGATGTTTCGGAGTCTTCAATGTAGAGTATGATGGTGTCACCTGTGAATCATGGTAATTTCACTTCTTCCTTTCCTATTCCTAATCCTATTCCTTTTATTTGTCTCTTGTGTAATTGCACTGGCTAATGTTTCCAAACTATATTGAAAAGGAATGGTTATAACTGATCTTTGCCATGTTCTTGAATTTAGATTGAAAGGTTTCATTTTTTGTCTTTTTGGTATGAAGTTGGCTGTGGTTTCTTCATAGATTGTTTTTATTAGACTGAAGAAAAGATCATCTATTCTAATTTTCTGTAGGGTTTTTAGCATGATTGAGTGTTGGACTTTGTCAAAAGCTTTTTCTGCATTTATTAGGATGATCACATGATCTTTGTCTCTGGCTTTTTTTTTTTTTTTTTTTTTTTTTTTTTTTTTTTTTTTTTTTTTTTTTTTTTTTTTTTTTTTTTTTTTTTTTTTTTTTTTTTTTTTTTTTTTTTTTTTTTTTTTTTTTTTTTTTTTTTTTTTTTTTTTTTTTTTTTTTTTT
>PVKA01045973.1:0-15223 GCA_004027165.1 Ctenomys sociabilis | reverse complement strand
AAAAAAAAAAAAAAAAGTTATATGCAGGTACCAATTTCCTACAAGGAATATTAACACTGTGTACTGCACACATGTATTAAAAAGCTAAATTTAAAAAAGTGAGCAGGATCCAAAAAAATACAAAATGTTTAAATTTTTGCATGATTCTTTTCCCCAAAGACAAGAGATGTGAATATTTGCTGTATGTTGATCCTGAGCAAAAACAAAGAAACAAATGACACCAAGTGACTTCCACACTTGATGTTTGGTTGTCCAGACACTTAGTTGTTCTTTTCTTTATAAATATTTTAAAAATTAATCTGGGAGCAGATCTCATTAATTTTATCAACGTGTTTATGTTTCTGTGTTAGTGATCATGAAAGTTAAAAACCATGTCATTATGGGCCCCATGAATGAGTCCCCATGTTCCCAGCCCAGCAGTTAGAGCCGAGGTGCTTCAGTCCTATGGCAAAGTGTAGACAGGTTAGATGATGCAGAAGAAAGAGACTATGACTGCAGAGTGACTGCAGACCTTGACTCTTGATGCAAGGGTGTTACTGTCCTGTTGGATGAATAAGGTGGGCAGTGATGAGCCATGTAGCAAGAGTAGGCAGAAACGCTAGGAATGCTTTGGAGAAAAAAAAGGAATTTTTTGGTGAAAGGATTAAGATCCTCTTTGCTGAGATGTGTAGGAAGAAAGCCCTCATGGAAAGAAGCGTTTAGAAGAGGTGATTATTTCAGAATGAGTTGAAAGAAGCAAGACAGGAAAGGCACATGAGAAATGTATGAAGAAGGGTCTGCTGCTCCTATCCACTGTCCCTTTTCTACTGGTACCAAGAGTAAAACCCTAAAATGCTACTTTGCATTTAATTATAGGTCAGTAAATTCATTCTAAATCCAGAAACCTAGAAGTTTCCTTACTCTTTTCACATCCTCACTTTACTTTCAGACACGATTAATCACAAAATCCTTATCCTGGCTTCTAATAATCTCTAAAATATTTCCAAAGTTTCTGTCCCTTCTCCCATTATCCCAATCTAAGCCCTGTTCTCTCTCGCTGTAATGGGACTCTTTGTGTCTTCATGTTCTACAACTGCATGTTTTTTAATATGCTTTCCATGTAGTTACCTGGACATGCAAGTTCAAACATTATCATTTATCATTCCACCACCCTTAAGACATTTTTCAAAATATTCAGTGCTTCTTGAAATCCTACATAATCCAACCTCTCTGCCAGACCACTTCAGGACACCCTCAGGATCCTTTTGCCATCTTCCTGTCCTCTTGGACTTTGGGTGAGTCCCTTTCCTTGAAGTGAATGCTGAGCTACCTACACCTGGACCTTTCTAAGCTAGATGGCTAGCCACATTCCAAAGATCCCATCCTTCACCTCACACCTATAGCGTTAGCTGGTCCTTAGCATACTGTCCCATAGAACATTGCATTTATCTCCTTTTTCCTTTGTATTTTTAGGGAAGTGTCTACATGCTGATCACTACCAGATCAGGCTCATAGCAATCTGCGTGTGTACAGCCTCCTAAGAGCTGGGATGACAGGAACATGCCACCACGCCCAGTCTCAATTGGAGTCTCAGCACACCACAGCAGGTCCAGGGATCGAACCCTGCATCCCTGTGCCTACTTGCAAGTACTTTAATTCACTGACCTATTTGGCCAGCCCACAGTTTTCATCCTTATGAAGCTAATGACAACATTGCTATTATCTAGGTCATGCCCACTTTGTTCATTATTACTCCTCTAGTAATTAGTTTGGTACTCAGCCCAGAGTGAGCAACTAATAGATATATCTCATTAAATGAATGGAAAACTGAATGCAATTCTAATGCTTTAAACATTTGGGTAAAATACTTGATGATTACACTACACATTCTTGTATATTTCCAGTGTTTTGTCCTCCATGAGTTAATTAACTTCAGTGTAAGTAAAAAAAAATTAGTACTTGGTGTCTGAATGTACTTATTTCCTGAGAAAACTAGAAATAGTTGCTTGACAATCTTTGAGATTCTTGGGCGCTGAAAGTAGACAGTGAGACTTGCCTTCAGTTGGACTTGAAGACACACTGGAAAAATACACATGAACAGATATTTTATGAGAGAAATACTCAAAACTAGGATGAAAAAGATTTTTTGGCAAAGTAAGGTACTACTATTCATAAAAGCAAATTAAATGCAAGTTAAAAAGTATAAAAACTTAGAAGTACTGTATATAGGATGAGCCAGAAAATTACTTTCCAATTGCTTTTACTTTAAAATAAAAAATATGTCATTTGCCCGAGTTCAGTTTATAAACCAAAATCTTTTTGCTTAACTGCACCTTAGAAAAAGCTTTGCAGACAAGGACGTGTAAAACAATGTTCACAGTACAGATGTTCATACAGCCAAAAGAAAAAACCATCACTGGAATGAACCTAAATGTCCATCAACAGAATAGGTAAACACATTGTGGCATTGTTCACAAAATGGAATGCCCAGTGGAAAGATGAATCAAAGCATAGTTATTGATGAATGAAAGAGGCAAGTTGCTGACAATGTATGCAAAAGAGAACCATTTTAAATGTTAAAAATCTAACAATATATTACCTAGATATTGGATTACATTGTATTGCACTGTGTCATTTGTACTGTAACCCCGTTAGTCAGGACTCTCCAGAGAAATGGAACCAGTAGGAAGAATAAAGACATATATGAGATCAATTGTTTGAATATTAACACAAGTGGATCATTTATAATATTGTGTTCTATCTTATTTATAACATATGATAATATTGTATAAATTAGTTTAGAGAATTATGGAACCCAGTGGGTCACACAGTCTGCATGCTGGAGAAACAGGAAAGCAAGTGAGATCTGAGTCTGTAGGACTGAGATCAGAAGAGCCAATGGCATACATCCCAACCTGGGTCTAAGGGCCTGAAAAGCAGAGTGCTAATACTCCAGGGTAGACAATACATGATTCAGCTCAAGTAGAGAGAGCAAATTTGCTTCCACAGTTTTGCTGTATTTAGGCTTTCAATGGATTGCATTGTGCTCACCCACATTGGTCAAAGAGAACTGTATTCAGTCTACCAACTGACATGATAACTGCTTATCAAAATGCCCTCACACACATACCAGGAGGCAATTTTTTTGTTACCAGTTATGACCACTCTTTAGCCTCACCGGCACTTTAAATTGGCCATCAGGGCCTGAGATATGGCTCAGTGGAATAAGTGCTTCCCTGGAAAGCGAAAGGTCCTGAGTTCAATCCCTGGTTCCACCAAAAAAATAAAATAAAATAAATAAAATAAAATAAAATAAAATAAAAATAAAGGAGTATTTAAAAATAAATAAATAAATAAATAATAAAAAATAAATAAATTGGCCATCATAGGAATGCATGCACAGTAGAAAAAGAAGACAATGGAGAATGGCTTAAAACTTATGTGAAATCTTAGATGTTTTAGGAATCCAGGTGAAGTTAAAAAGTTTCCATAATATTGATCTTGTTGTATTCCTTCAGTTGGACAATTAATTCCCAGACACAAATTTATTATTGTGCTTCATAATTTTCATATGCTTATCTCATGATTGTCCTTGGAGGTATCAGATAGTTTAGACTTTAAAAACAAGGATAAAAGTAAACTCCAGTGCATAAAGATGAGGTTCAAAGTTTCTGCCGTGAAATATCCGAATAGGAGAAACAAATCTTATTATAGGAGAACACAGCATGGTCATATAGGATCATAGGCAAACCCACTGTATAAACCACAGGCACCGTAAAGACTGAAGTGGGATATATCACTATCATTCTGTAATACATATTAGCTAATAAAACTTTGGCTCTTGTACAAGGCCAGGTGAAGAAAGGTAAATAAGATTTTAAAAATTCGAAAACACAGCACAAATTGGCTAATGACATGTCTTGGGTTTGTTGAGGTTACATTTTTAATCCCTGGGGCAGACACCAACTGTTATAGCAATCTATGTGCACAGTTGCTAGACATGAGCTGGGATGACCACACAATCCTACTGACCAGTTGTGAATTGGTTTTGAGTAATATGAGACCTATAAAAAAATAGGGAGATGCATGGAGGTCAGAGACATTTCTGTGAGGTACCTCCTAACAATCATAATAAAATACAAATAATACAAAATTTATTATTTTAACCATTTCAAGGACCATTCAGTAACTTTCTATCATTTCTTAAGCAATAGCACCATCTGTCCCTAAAACATTTTTTTAAAAATTCTGTGGCCATGAAACAATAATTACTTATCCTCCTCTACTTCTACCACCTTTCTATTTTCTGTCTCTGTAAATTTGCCAATTATGGGTACCTTCTATGTATAAGCAATACAACATTTATCTGTCATGATTGGCATATTATCCTCAAGATTCACCTGTATTTCACTTGGCATAATATCCTCAAGAATCTTCTACATCATAATTTCCTCCTCTTTTAAGGCTGAAAAGTATTCTAGTGCACATATATACAGATTTTGTTTATCTGTTCACCCACTGACAAAATTGTGATCTTTAGTGTTGTGAATAACACTGCTATAAATATGAGTGTACAGATATCTGTACAAGCCTACGCTTTTGATGATTTTAAGGATAAACCCAGAAGTGAAATGGCTAGGTCACGTGGTGGTCCTGTTTGGGAATTTTCAGAACTCACTCTGCTGTTTTCTGTAATGGCTGAAATATCTGACACTCTCAGCAGGAGTCACCAGGTGATCTAACCTCTCCGCAGTGCCTCTAACATTTGCTGCTTAATGGCTTTTTCCTTTTCTAAGTACTAGGCCACCCAGTGGATGTGAAAAGCTCTAAGTAGTATTTAATTTTTTTATATCAGGACTCTTTCCCCTCTTACAAGCTGCATCATTCATACATGCTGCAGCTACGTACCCACCCCTGCTGGTTCATTTTGATTAATCATGCCCTTCACAAGATAGCACATGTATTATCTATGACAACAAACCATAACCCACTTCAGCTTTCAAGAATGAAATCTGTCTAAGGATGAATGGAGGCAGAAGAACATACTTTACATTCATGTGGACAAGGAAACACTGAGGCCCATAAGGTTTTGATAAATTCAGATGAAACTGAGATTCTAAAACATAATTATCTTCAAGCTGATGAAAAACATCGTATGAAACCTTCAATATTAACCATCATTAAGCTTAACATAGAGGTAGGTAAAATGTGACCATTCAGAAATCAAGTTTTAAAATATGATAAATTAAAAAGCTCGACATACATTAGATGATGATCAGAGTTCAATAAATTCTAATGATCACTTTTAGGATGCCTAAGATTCTTTTTCTTTCTCAGGTTAAGTATTCACAGGTCTTCAAATCAACTGGTGAGTGTAGATAAATTTCCCTTTGCCTGTTATCATTCACTCTCCTTTCTCAGCTCTTTCTGCAAATCAATGTATTACAAAATCAGACAAAATGAAAGATAAACAAGAAGCCCTTCCCCCAGGGATTTCTATCTTTGTCTTCTAGATCCATTTGGCTGGTTCTTTCTGGAGAAATGTTTCTGATGTTATCGCTTTACATTAGTGACGCTGCAGGGGGAGGAGTGGTGTAGGATCCTGCCAGGGGCATTAATCAGCAACGTTCCAATGAGGGGCTCATAGCGTCACAGACACTCGTCTTGCATTTATGGGATGCAAGATAGCCTTTAACTGTACAGGTGAAACTTTTTAATGAATATGGAAATGAATTAAGAGGGATTTCACTGCTGGTTCAAAGTATGTTACTGCTCACAAGGGACATAGTCATTGATAACTGAGAGAAGTAATTTTGTGGCGTAGTTTACAATATTATTACACCCTGTGTCACTGTAGTTTAGACTACACTGAATCCCAAGGAATTGCACTTATCTATGAATATCACCGTGTATGGAGTGATAATCTATCGACAGTAAATGTAATGACTTCATAATTTCGCATACTGCCATGTTTAAAGAGAGTTAAGCTGCTTGCCTATTTAACTGTATAGTGCTTGTTTCCAGCATATAGTGGTTTGATCTGGCACACTTTTTAAAAAAACTAAATATAGCTCATGGATTTTCACACAAGGAAATCCTACAAAGGAATGGCTCTGAGAGAACACCTGAAGTCTTTGCAGCCCATCAGTTTTAATTCAAATACAAAGAGTGCTCATAAAGTGGTCACTTGGTACTTTTGCTAGAGTTGCATTAGCCAGTTAGGTATAGAAATGTATGTATGATCATGTAAAGTCTGAACTGCATAGAGAGACCCTGCAACAAATAAACAAAATATTAAAAAATTAAAACCTACCAAATGCCTGCCAAGGGGGAGAAATCTGCCTTGGGTCACTGGTACCCAAACCCACAAGCCTGAGGTATTAGGTGTTTTAGCCTCAGGAGGACCTAACCTTAGTTCACCATGAAGTCTCTGAACTGACAAAGCTCCATTCAATATTATATTTCCTGCCTGCACTTCTGTGATGCTGATTGACAGCCTCTTCCCTCTGCCCTGGGCTCCAGCTCTGGGCCAGGCCTGGCAGGCTGTTTTGTCAGCTGTGGCCTGCCTGGGCCTGGTGAGGCTGCTGCCTGTCAGGCAGCTACTAGTATCCACACTGCAGGAGCCCGCCCTGCCTGGCCTCAGGGCTGCTCTGGCTGACACACTGCCTCTGGGCCCAGGGAGACCTTTCCAGTCTACAAATAACACTGGAGAATTCAGACTAATGGGTTCAGCTTCCCTGAGGCAAAGGGAAAAAAGGCTTCTTAAAAGGAAAAGGATTAAGAGGGAAAGTGAGCAAAGGCTTGCTTGGTCTCCACTTAGGGAATCTGAAAGAGCACAATCAATTGAATAAATGGCTCACCTAATCATGGGGAAGCAGAGTGGGAGAAGAGCTCTGTTGTGTGGCTTTTTACTTTTGTAGGTCATTCATAGATTCGTCTAATAGTAATTCATTCTAAGGAAGTGGAATATGTTTTTCATACCGTATTCTGTTTGTAATTTTACCTTTTCCCTTATTCTAAAAAGGAGACAGAACACTTCGTATCAATAGCCATACTTCTTCACCATGAGTGCTGTACAAAATACTCATGTACACACATACATGTTTCTAAGTGTTACTCATTTTGCAGCCGAAGTAGTAAATAATAGTTTACCATAAAATGGAAGTTAGAGGCTGTGGAGATAGCTTAGTGGTCTAAGAGCTTGCATAGGCAAGTGCAAGGACTAGGTCCCGTAGTACCACATGAGGCGACAGCCCCTTCTTGGCCACACTGAGCAGGCCAACAAGACTGGGTATGGTGGCACATGCCTATAATCCCAGTGCTGGGGAGGCTGAAATAGGAGGATCACTACAAGTCTGAGCTGCTTAGTGAGACCCTGTACTAAATACATATACAAAAAAGGAAGTTTGGAAGATATGGGTTTAATAAAGACCAAGAAACCTTAGATTCTGTCATGGTATAGTGCTATATATACAAGCTATTTGATATACAGCTTCTCAGCCCTCTTCTTCATGAGTGAAATCAGCTTGGATATTAGGGGGTCCCAGTGCAACTGTTTACTAATTGTAATTTAATTTGAATCTCACTTAAGAAAGCATCTTCTTTGGCTGGGGAGAAATCTTCGAGGAAAAAGTTCTTCCAGGTCTTGATTTGTATAACTAACCCCTTGCACTTGGTGGGTCATTAGATCGCACTGGGTTGTAATGTAATCAGAGTCAGCATTCTGCTCTGAAGGGCTTCCCGGTAATTTGCTTGTTAATATATTAGCACACAGCATTGATCAAATGGCTAATCCAATCACATGCTTGTAATCGATCTCTATTGATTACCCAGACTGGTGATCACTTTCGTTGGGTTCAGTCAATAGCAAATGCCAAGTAGCCTTTCACACACCTAATTAGCTTATAAAATAAACCAAACATTTTGCTTGGCCCTGAAGGTAGAGATCAATGGAAAGCTTTGGGGCTGAATTCAGATGATTTTTTTCATCAACTTTTCTTCTTCTCCTCTGCAGCCACTCAAGTTCACATTAACACTCTGTGTTGGTTTGAAGACATCTGAAAAGCAGCTGCCATGTCTGAGACAGTGAAGCAGCTGTAAGCTATAAATCACGAGGGTGAGGGATTCTGGGTTGTTCACTGGCATGTGGTCTGTCAGGCCAGAAAAATAGAGACATAAAAGAGCCAAAGGTCAGAGGTACGTAGAGTTTAGCAGCCTGAACTTGTGCTATATTTCATGAAAGGACACCTTGGCATTGGAGGTTCTTCTTGAAGGTTCTTTAACTACACCTTGCTGATTAAGCATTTGATTAGAGCTTTACTCATTTGCAGGAGCTGACTCTAGCTACCTGCTCCCCACCTTGTTCTATTAATTTTTTAATGATCCTCCATGCCACCAGGCAGAAAATCAGCCCCTCCATGGGAATTTTGGTTAAACAAGAACTATGCAGTTGCACTTAAAAGAAACTCTGACCCACCTTAGACTATTTATGGTCTTAAACTTTAAAACAAAAGTAATATTTGTGATACTTTGGCTAACTTTTCTTTTTATGAATGCAATCCTCTTTCACAAGTCATTTGTCAAAGGACCTGCTTATTGATTCAGAGCAGGGCCGTGAGTGAGATTGCTTTAGTGGAAATCAACAACAACTGCACAGTTTATTTCCCAGAGCAATGTTTGGTAATGATTCCTACTCATGAGCAATTCCAAGTTTCAAAATACAGCACCAAGCTAATGGACCATGGCCAAGTCTCTCCTGGCAATGTGAGGAGGCGAACCAAAGCATGATCCTGAAATCAGTCCTGGAATGCTTCTCTCTGAATTGCCACTTTTAGAACAGAGAATTCACCAGGTGCCTCATAATATAAAAAGGAAAGAAAATTTCAAGAACTGTAACTGGCTCACCTGCTTTTGGCAAGTTTTCTTGAGGATTTAGCACACTAGATTTAGATCCAAAAGGCAGTCAATCAATCAATCAACTGATCAATCAAATAAGCAAACCCGAAGATTGAGTAGGACAGACTTATCCTTCTTACTGATTAGGGCATATGATCACAAGTAACGTTTCTGTAGGAATCTTCTAAATAATTTCACTAACTTTTCATTTTGTTTTAGGGAAAACAAAAATACTAAAAATATTACATAAAATTAATAAAAGATAAAAATATTAAAAACATTTTAATTTTTTTTCTGTTTTTGAAGACTTTTTAGGGTGTCCATTTCACATCCTTTTTGGTTAAAGTAGATGATTTGGGCTAAAACTATTCGAATTTTTTCTGTGTTAACGTTTTTTTTCAAAATCTGTAGTATCATTTAGAATGTTTCCTTTACATTTAAAGGTTTAGTTGTATATTTTGAAGGGCAAATATTTTAAATATATAAATTAAATGTAGATACAGAGAAAAATTAATTTATATGAAATGGCATGTCATAGCAAAGTCAAACACAGATAACTACTAAGGAGAGAGATTGGAGGATCCAAGCTATTTCCTTTCCAAACAGATTGTGAAAACTGATGTGAAGCAAAATTAGACAGGGTGATTTAGGGAGTAGGACTCCCAGACTTCCTGGCTGAGCTCTTTATACCTGAAAATTTTTTTAACCTTTAGATCTTTGTTTTTCCTCTGTAAGGAACCAAGTGAATAGTATTGCAAAAGCCCTAACACCAGTATATCTGGGTTCAAATCCCCACTATTATCTATTAGACTACTGAGTCTTATGGCTTATTTAACTTTTATTTGCCTCAGGTTTCTAATCTGTATAATAAAAATAGTTGTAGAATCTACCTCCTAAGGTTTTAAAAGAATTACATGAGTCAACACATGCTTACATTAAGGCAGTGGATGGCATAGTTTTAAGTGCTTCGGGAATATGCACTGGCTATCCTGACTATTGCACTCTCCATACAAGCTTCTCTTGCTAAGTCTCCAACCTCTGATGTTACCTACTTCAGGATCTCCTCAGGGTAGGTCTTTCTCTTCAAAAACATATCTGGTGCTTTATCTCAGAAACTCCACCTTAAGCAATAGGTCACATAAAATAAAAGAAAACTAATAAATGCCTCTGCAGTTAGGGCAAAAGATGTCTAGTGGGAGCTTAGTGTATCATTTCTTTCATGATTATTTACATTTACAAAGAAAGCTCTCCGAAGCCATAGTGAAGCCCCTCTATGGGGCCAAATTAACAGTGATGATTTCAGACACTGAATATTTTCCCTCAAATGACCAGGACTCAAGTTGACACTAGTGTACTGAGGAACTGGTGTGAGAGACCAGCCAAGTGAGCATTGCTGACTAGAGTATTTGCTTCATCTTAATGCTTCAGCCCCATGAGAATGGCAAGCTCCTGGTGATACTGGGAGAAAGAAAAAGAAACTAAGAAGGTGATGGATTTTTCTCTCTTTCAAAAATGATCTTAGGGGTGAAATTACTATACTTTGGCCAAGAGTGAGGAAGCCAGGTAGAAGTGAATTTGTGATTTGGCTGTAATTCTTTTAAGGACTCATGGACAGTTTTGTTCCTGCCTTTCCACACTGAATTGGGAATGCACATAAGCAAGGTAAGCTAGAAGGACTAGACCTGTTAGCAGTCACTATGGTTTGGTTATGATCTAAGGGTGCTTCTGAACCTTCCATGTGCTGAAAGCTTGATTCCCATTTAACGGCCTTGTCCAAGGAGGTCTCGTGGCATGTCTTTAGGCTGTTGAGAGCACAGCCCTTGGAAGGGATTAATACTAATCTTCCAGAGTGAGGTGTCATGCAGTTGAGTTGTAAAAAGAGCAAGATTGATCCCTTTCTGGTCTCTGCCTTCCTATCTTGCTGTGTGGGCTCTTTGCATATGCTGCTGCAAAGGTAGTGTGTCTACCGTGAAGTCCTTACCAGAGCCAAGAAGTTATTGAGCCTTCAAAACTATAAACCAAATAAATCTCTTTTTTCAAAGTTATCCATCTTGAAACCCTCCAGAAAATAGGAATAGGTGTTCTTTACCTCATCTGATAAAAGCCAACTATGGTACATCAACATTCAGCATCATACTAAATGGTCAAACGTTGAAAGCTTTCACTAGAAAATGAGGAATAAGGGCCAAGGATATAGATAATGGCAAAAGCACTTCCCTGGCAAGGGTAAGGTTCTGAGTTTGATACCCAGTAGTGCAATAAATAAATAAATAAAATGTGGAACAAGTCAAGAATGTCCACTGTCACCAGTCTTATTTGATGTGGTTCTGGAAACATTAGCTGAAGCAAATAGATAAGAGAGATAAATAAAAAGGAATAAAGATAGGGAAGGAAAATGTTAAATTACCATTATGTACAGATAACATTATATTGTACATTAGAAGACCCAAAAGCTCTACCAAAAGACCACTAGATTGAATAACCAAATTCAGAAGCATAGGTGGATACAAAGTCAACATTCAAAAATCAGTAGCATTACTGTACACAAACAACAAACTCACTGAGAGAGAAATTAAGGAAACCACACCCTTCATGGCATCAAAAAAATGAAATATGTAGGAATCAATCTAACAAAGAAAGTAAAAGATCTATATAGTTTGAAAATCACAGTACTCTGAAAAATGAGATTGAAGAAGATATCACAAAATGGAAAGATATCCCTTGCACATGGACAGGAAGAACTGACATAGTGAAAATGACCATAATCCCAAAACTTTAATACAGATTTAATACAGTCCCAATCAATACACAATTAACATACCACAGAGAACTAGACATAATATTCCAAAAATTCATTTGGATGCAGAACAGACCTTAGAATAGCGATACTGGAGATCCTGGACAACAAAGGCAAGACAGCATGCATCACAATCCCTGACATCAAATTATATTACAAAGGTACAGTGATAAAATCAGCATGGTACTACCAACAAAACAGACCTGAACACTAGTAGAACAGATTAGAAACTGCAAACACATTTGACTATCTCATCTTTGACAAAGGGACAATACATATCACTGGAAGAAAGAGAGCTTCTTTAATAAATGATACTGGAAATATTGGCTCTCTACATGCCAAAGACTATGTTTGTCATCATGCCCTAACCTAAAGTCAAAATGGATTAAAGTTCTAAATGTTAAAAACTAAATTTACTAGAGATTAAATAGGTAGAAGACTTAGGAATAGTCAGAGACTTAGGAAAAAACCCAAACATCACAGGAAACACTTCAAGAATCAACAGCTAGGATCTCATCTTATTAGAAAGCTTGTGTACATCAAAAGAAATCACTAACAGAATAATAAGGCAACCCTCAAAGTGGAAATTTTTTATCCAACTCTCCCTCAAAGGACTTGTATGTACAAGACATATAGAATTGAAAAATACTCAGATCCACCACCCAAATTCAAAGACCCAATCCTAAAATGGGCATCTCAGATGAACATAAACTTCTCAGATGAAATGCACACAGAAAATAAACATAGGGAAAAGTGTTCCACATTGCAGGTCATGAGAGAGATGAAAATTAAAACAACACTAAGGTGGCATCTCACTATGGAAAGAATGGCTATCATCAAGATACCAACCGATAACAAATGCTAGAGGAACTGTGAGGAAAAAGGAACCCTTCTCCACTACTGCTGTGAGTGCACCCTAGTATAATCATTGTGGAAATTGGTATAGCGGTTCCTCATAAGACAAAGGTTAGAGGTCCTACTCTCTCATCTACTTCTTGGTATTTCCCCAGAAGAATAAAAAAGCATCATATCAAAGTAATATATGTACACCCAGGTTTTCAATAACACATTTTGTCATAAGTTTGGAAACAACCCAAATGAAAGGAATAGATTAAAAAAAAGATATGGTACCTTTATACAATTGAGTAGTATCCAGTTATTAAATTAAAAAAAGGATACACCTGAGAGATATAGGAAAATGGATGCAAACTGAGAACATATCACAAGTGAAATAAATCAGACTTGCATATATAAACATTACACTGTGTCCCTAGTGGAGGATGAAAGAGTAAATAAGATCCAAAATTTGCAATAGATGATGTGAAATGCAAATAAATTGTTCAAAAGGAAAGAAAAACTTGGATAGGAAAAATGATACAAATGAAAGGGAGAAGGAAAAATGAGTAAGAATACACACAAGACAGTTAAAATAGTTATACTACTAACTGCTATTAGTTCACTGAAAGGAAAAGTTTATGCTGTATTATTTGGTCATTTTTTCATGCTTATATTTTATAATATGACCAACTACTTTGAAGATAACAATAGGTAACATACTAACAATTGCTGCTGACCTACAATCTTGTTTTTACATTTTATATAATTATTTTTATTGGATTTTTAAATAAAGAAATTACACAGATTGAAACATTCCGCCACAGCAACAGAAAACAAACTAACAGCACACTGAATTTAACCCATGTAATTAATGGTGATAATTTACGGGGCACATTTCACGCGGTTACCATAATTGAAAGACCAGTTTTAGGAATTATTTTTCCGTGTGTTGTAAGTTTATGGTTTCATTGTTTTAAGGTGTATCGGCTTCAATAAGTAAACTAAGTATTAATTACAATGGTGAGGAAAAAATTGATTTTTACAACTACGTATATTTAATCATCAAACACTAGCCATAAATATATGATTTTTTATTTTATGAAATTATCATAAAGATATTTTTCTATCACCGAAAGAATTGTTAAATTTTTGGCAAACACACCTGATTTCCCTTCCAGGTATATACCATTCCCATAGTACACAAGCTGCTGGAGTCTAATAATGGAGAGCAACAAGATTTAGTGAGCCTATCAGAACAGGACTGGGAAAATTCTACATTTCTGATCTGTAGAATCAAATAATATTTTGCATTCTTAAAATTTTCTTAAATCTTAGCTGTGACAAATTGTGCTGCTGTAAACATGGATGCACATATATTGCTGTGGTATGAAGTTTTCAGTTCTTTTGGAAAAATACTCAGGAATGAAATAGCTGGCTTGAGTGGGATCTGTAAGCCTAGCTTTTGGAGGGATCTCACTGATTTCCATAGTGGTTGTACCAGTCTGCACTCCCACCCATAGTGCAAAAGGGTTCCTTTGCTCCACAGTATCTCCATCATTTGTTATTGGCTGACTTGTTAATGTTAGCCATTCTTTCTGGGGTGAGATGAAATCTCAGTGTTGTTTTAATTTACATCTCTTGAATGACCAATGATGTTGAACGTCTTTTCAAATATTTATTTGCCATTCATGTTTCTTTCTCTGAGAAGTGTGTATTCACCCCAGATGCCCAGTTTTTGGATTGGATCTTTGAACTGGGTGGCCTAATGGTTTTTGATTCTTTATATGTTTTAGATACAATGTCTTTGTCAGAGGAACAGTCAGATATAACTTTTCCAAGTGGGTGGGTTTTCCTTTTGCTCTGTTGGAGATTTGCTTTGAAGTGCAGAGACTTTTCAAAAAGATGAGATCCCAGTTGTTGATCCTTTGAAGTACTTCACATGCAGTTTGGTTTTTGTGCATGAATTGTTTACCTATCCTTATGTTTTTAAGATTTCTACCTACATTTTCCACTAAAAGATTTAATGTTTTTTGTCTTAATGTTTAAATCTTTGATACATTTTGACTGTAGTTTTTGCATGGTGATAAATATGGATCTAGTTTTAGTCTTCAGCTTTTTTTTTTTCTTTTTTGGTGGAACAGGGCATTGAATTCAGGCCCTTGCACTTCTCAGGGAAGCGCTTATTCCACTGAGCCATCTCTCCAGCCCCAGCCTTCAGCATTTTGAAAGTCACTTTTTTCCAGCACCATTTAGTAAAGCAATTTGTCATAACTAAATCCTGGAAACAACCCAGAAGCACATCAACTGAAGAATGGATTTTAAAAAATGGTATGTTTGCATAATGCAGTATTTTTCAGCTATAAAAAAGGATAACTTTGAGTCTTTTGTCAGTAAATGAATGCAACTAGAGAACGTACTCTTAACTGAAATAAATCAGATCCATACATGCAAACATCATATTGTCTCCTTAGTGAGAAAACTTCAAAGGAAAAGAAAATCTGAACTGTACAGTAGATGCCTGGAAAAGGGAATGAACTTATTTAAAAGGCAAGAGTTACTGAGTTGAAGAGAAGGATAGGAAAGCAAGTAGGGGAAGGAGGTACATATACAAATGTAAGCAGGGTGTTTTGGACAACTCTACTGTGCATTTCTGCTGGTCTATGGAAGGAGCAGATAATACTTAATTTGTTGTGTCTTCTTTTTTTAATTGTTTAT
>PVKA01045972.1:0-15199 GCA_004027165.1 Ctenomys sociabilis | reverse complement strand
CACCTGGCAGGCTTTCCTCCCACCCATCCCTGCACGCACCCCTGCACCCAGCCTCCCATCTACCCACCCCAAAGCCCACCAGCTGCCCCCGTCTTCCCTCCCAGCCCACCGTCCCTCCCAGCCCTACATCATGAGCAGAATCCTCTTTCCCCATTTGGAGCCCAGCGCGTCTCGGGAGGGTCCGCGGGCAGCCGAAGTTGTCCCAGCAGGGCCGTGCACACAGGGCACGAAGGGCCCGCCCTGGCCCTGTCCCGACCTGCCCCACCTCGGGCTTCCCGGTCCACCCCGGCGTCCCGGGCTCTTAGCAGGCGCTCACACCCGGCCCTGGCAGACTCCAGCCCCGGCCGGGCGCGATCCGCTGATTTTCTCGTCAATTACATTAATTGCTTTGACAGGATTGGCGGTGAAAATTCCAAACTTGTGGCTCGTTAGGCGAGGGCCGCTTGGCGGGCAGGCCCGCTCGGGGCCATGCGTTTAGCAGGCCACGCTGCTCGTGACAAGGTGAGGACATGAGTCGGGCTGCAGCGCTTAGCACTGCGGGCGGGCGCAGGGGGTCCCCGTGGGCTGGCTGTGACCGGCTGGAGTTTCGTCTCCTTTCCGCGTTTTTATTTTCTGCCGGGTGCAAGCACTTGGTCTCTACTGGAGCCCTGCGTAGGTGGACGGAGCACGGATTCATCTGATTACCTCTCTTTGCCCTGCCTCCTTCCCTGGGAGAAAGCCCTCCCCACACACACACACGGTCTCTTTTCGTTATGCTTTGGGTTTGCCACATAAGAGAAGGAGTCTGATAGTGAGGTTCTTGCGCCATGTTCATTTCACCTAGAGTTATGGTCTCGAAGTGCCTGCACTTTCCTGCGGGACCCCTGCAAAGCCTTCTTTGTGGCTGCATAGTACTCCAGTGCGTGGACACATGGTTTACCCATTCATCAGCTGGTGGACTCGGATGTAGCTGTTGTGAGTCGTGTTGCTGCACACACGGGTATGCATGTGTCAGTGGGACAGAATGGCTTTAAGTCTTTCAGGAAGACACCAAGAAGAGGGACAGCTGGAGTTGCAAGAGCCACAGAATTCCTACTTTATTCTTTGGAAGATGTGCCGTGCCTGTTTCCCCGGGAGTTGGCTACTGACAGCCCCCTTTTATAGACAGGGTCTTGGTCAGTCCCTCAGGTGCCCAGGCTGGGCTCTAACTTGGGATTGTCCTGCCTCAGCTCCCGCTCTACGGGGCTGGGGTCCCAATTGTGCGCCCCTGTGCCTCGCTTGGGTACAAAGACTTCCTAGGAAGCAAAGGCGGGCGGGACACTGAACCAACCGTAGCCTTCTCTACTTACTGCTAAACTGGGAGCTGGGAGGAAAGCCTGGGGCTCTTAGAGGACATCAGGGTCCTTGTCAGAGGAGCGCCTGAGGACTGGGGATGTGGGGGGGTCACACCCTCCAGATGTCTGTTGACTGACCCTCTGATCCCCCTCCCCTCAGCCACAGCTGTGCGTGGAGATGGACGTGACTCTGAGTCCCCAGGGTTGCGAAAAGCTTTTGGGGGGGCAGTCACTGGGGGCTTTTGGTTTGTCTTTGTCTTGGAGTCAGGCTCTCACTGCGTAAGCCGGGCTGGCCTCACAAGCTCGGTGACCCTCCTGCCTCAGCCTCCCGAGCTCTGCAAAGGCCGGCGCGGACCACCGCGGCCCGCATCTGTCTCCTGTGCGGAGTCCACTGGCCCAGGAGGACAGAGGCTGCCGCAGGCCCGGACTTGCTGAGCACGCAGACGGGGCCGGGCCTTGCAGGGCGCCCGCACCCCGCACCCCGCACCCCCGCCGTGTGCTGGGCGGCTCTGCCTCCTGGCCTCCCGCGAGCCGGCGGACGGCGTGATGGCCTGTCTTGTCACCTGCCTGATTCCTCATGACAGGGCCGAACTATTTGTCATGCACAGATCCGTCTCGGTGCCAGGCAGGAGTTTTATTTTTTTTATTTTTTATTTTTTTGCCGAGAGCCTCCCCCCAGCCCGCGCCTCCGTCCGTCCCCAAGGGCGGCCGAGCTTCGCCGAGGCGCCTTTTTAATTGCAAGCAAAGGGGCAGGCACGACCGGGCTATGGCCTGGCCGGGGCCGGAGCCGCTATTGTTCCGGCGGGTGGCTCCGCCAGGCCGCGGCCAGCTCGCAGCGCCCGCCCCCGCGTGGCCTCCGCCCTGCACCCGGCGCGGGGTGCACGGAGCCTCCCGCAGCAGCGCTGCACGGTGCCACCCGGCCCGGCCCCCACGGCCAAGCGCTGCTGCAGAGCCGGGCTGGGCGGCGGGGAGGGTCCAGCGCGCCCCCCCTGCTCAGGGCCGACCTGCTGCGGAGGTAAAAATAGCTGGCGCTGGCCGCAGGAATCCAGGCCACCGCTCCCCCGGGCCTGCGTGTGCAGGGCGCCCCCGCGCTGCCCGCCCAGCCTGCGCTGGGGCTCGGGCCAGCTCCACACGGGCGGGAGACAGGGACACGCGGGGGCGTGCACGGGCGTCAGCGTGTGCACGGTGGGATTTGTGCGTGCATGTGTGTGCACATGTGTGAGCGTGCGCGTGCTGTGGGTGTGCGTACTGTGTCTGCGCATGCGTGTGGCCTGTGCGCCTGTGGGCGCCTGCACCGTGTCTGCGCATGCGTGTGCCATGAGCGTGGGTGAGCACGTCCTGCAGCGTGTCTGCGCATGCGTGTGCCATGAGCGTGGGTGAGCACGTCCTGCAGCGTGTCTGCGCATGCGTGTGCCATGAGCGTGGGTGAGCACGTCCTGCAGCGTGTCTGCGCATGCGTGTGCTGTGAGCGTGAGTGAGCGCCTGCCTGCACCGTGTCTGCGCATGTGTGTGCTGTGAGCATGAGTGAGCGCCGTCCTGCAGCGTGCCTGCGCATGCGTGTGCTGTGAGCGTGGGTGAGCGCCTGTCTGCACCGTGTGTGCGCATGCGTGTGCCGTGAGCGTGGGCGAGCGCCTGCCTGCACCGTGTCTGCGCATGCGTGTGCCATGAGCGTGGGTGAGCACGTGCCTGCAGCGTGCCTGCGCATGCGTGAGCCTGTACCCTGCGTGTGCGTGTATGTGTGTGCGCACGGACTCACAGGTGTGTGCGGGCTCCGGGGCAGCAGCGCTGAGCACCTACCGCAGAGGCATCAGTGCACTCCGGGAGGCTGAGGCAGGACAGTCCCTGAGTGCCGCTCCGAGCCCCCGACCTGCATAGGAACTAGAAGGGCCAGGGCCAGCCCGCTAGCTCAGCGGACCGACGCACCTGCCTAGGCGCACGCAGGCGCTGGGTCCGACCCCAGGGTGCTGGGCGTGCTGTCGAGCGCCGATCATCTCAGTGCTTGGGAGGCTGAAACAGGAGGATCACTGAGTCCGAGCTGTGTAGCGAGACCCTGTAGGCCCTGTGCTAAGTACATAAAAATGTGAAGCATAACGTTTGTTCTTTATCTCTTCAGCTGCTCCCCACAGCAGAGCAGGCAGAAGCGCTGGTTTTTAGCCGGGGGAGCTCTCTTTCCTGAGAAAATTCATTCGACCAGAGTGTAGCCGCCTCGCCCGGAGGGTTGCATGATCTACAGGAGCTCAGTTTGTGGCCCGGGCTGGCTTCGAGGTCACAGACATCCTCCTGCCTCAGCCTCCCGAGTGCTGGGGTGACAGGGATGCGCCCCCGCGACCACCTGGCAGAAAAGCAACTTTGAAAAGCCAGGTCACTGCCACGCACCCTGCTCTTGCTCTCTTTCTTTCCCACGGGGCCCCAATTATTTTCTTTCCGGTACGAGACTGAGTTTCTCTGTTCCCTGCGAGGTGGCCAATGCACCACCCCATTCTGTCAAGGGACATCACAGTCAGAGGCTTGTTGTGCGCGTGGACTCAGAATTGCGCTGCCAGGGTCTTAATGGCTCCGGATCGCTCTGGACAGTGACCCACCTTGTCCACAGGCCCCGGAGGAAAGCGATGCTGTTCTGCTGTCATCCTGGCCGGGGGCATTTCTGGGCCGGGCTGGCTCTTTCGGGCGGGAGTTTCAGACTCGCCCTCGGTGTCAGGGCTGTTCAGAGGCACTGCCTAAAATCTCACGGGCGGGTGGCAGCGTGGGGCCTATTGCCCCAGCAGTGGGGAGGCTGAGGCAGGAGGAGCCCTCGAGACGTGGCCGGGTGGCCCGGCCACTTGGCCTCTGGGCGGCAGATTTTTTTGTCTTTAATTACAGAATAAAAAAGACGAAGAATTGCACATGTGAGATACGAAACCTCCCTTCTGGTCCTGACTGCGTGTGTCGTGCGATTAGAGCCGGAAGCCTGGCTCGCTTGGAGCCTTCCCTGGGAGCAAGCCCTGCTCTGTGACTGAAAGAAAAAGCTAAGTATAATGAAAACTGTGTGTGTGTGTCTCTCTCTCCCTCTCCCTTTCTCTTTCTCGTTCTTTCTTCTTTCTTTCTACACTATGGATTGAACCCAGGCCCCCATTAACTTTTATTTTATTTTATTTTTTATTTTTTTTTGTCTTTTTGAGACAGGGTCTCACTGTGCAGCTCAGGCTGGCCTTAAGCTCACTTTGTAGCTCAGGCTGGTCTCGAACTCACAACAATCCTCCTGCCTCAGCCTCCCAAGTGCTGGGATTACAGGCCTGCGCCACCATGCCCGGCCCCCCATTAACTTTTATTTCCAAGACACCGACTTGCTAAATCTCTCAGGTGCCCGGCTGAGCTTGCTTACGATGGTCCTGCCTCAGCCTCTGAGGGCTGGGCCGACGGGCCGACCTGTTTTTGTCTTTAAAAAAAAAAATCTCTGCCTACAGCATTTTCTTCCACAGTGTGTGTGTGTGTGTGTGTGTGTGTGTGTGTGTGTGTGTGTTGCCTTCCAGCCTGGGCTTTCAGGGTCCGCGGAGGGCACCCCCAGTCCAGCCCAGCGGGCAGGCAGGTGTCCCGTGGTCGGCACGGAGCGAGGCGCGAGGGTGGAACTTCGCGGCCGCCGCAGCTCCCTCCCGCCCCGCTCGCCGTGTGTGGGTCTGGCCGGCCCCAGTGCACCCATAATCCTGTTTTATGGGGCTGGGAGCTGAACTGTAAATCTCCTCGCTGCCTCGGCCCCAGCCCGGGGTCTGCAGCCAATGTGTAGGGCGACTCACAGGCCACCTGCAGCGCAGGGGAAGGGGGAGCCCAGGGCGGAGTCCCGCCTGTGGGGCATCCAAGAAGCGAGGTTTCGCTGGGCTGGACCCGTGCCCAGCAGCATTGGCAAGGCCTGCACTGCAGACAGACTTCACGGCTGGTGAGCTTGGAAACCACCCAGAAGGCCACAGAGTGAGTGCATGTATGCCCAGAGGGTGTGGTCTTCATGCCTGGGGGGAATATTACACACCTGTGAAAAAGGCAGTGGGCTCGGGCCTGGGGTGTGTGTTGGGCCGTGGCGGGTACACTAGGTATCCCAAATGATTTTTGTTGAAATGCTCAGTGTCCTGTGCCTGGATTTTATCAGGGTGCACAGCAGTGCTATTTTGGGGTACCCATCTGAGCTGCTATGCTTGCGGACACGTAAGTTGCCACCATCCATGTGATTCTGCGTTTTATGCAAAAGGAGATAAAACAGCATTTCCTAGCCAGGCATGGTGGGGTGTGCCTGTCGTCAGGGTGCTTGGGGGCCGAGGTAGGAGGGTGGGGGGTCTCTGAAGCTGGTCTGGGCTATACAGCTTGGCTTGGCTTTGCAAGGGGATTGCATCCCTGGGATGAGGGACAGACAGACAGACAGAGACAGTGACAGCCAGAGAGGAGGACACGTTCTTCTCCCGTTTCTTAGACCTTATTCCCCCCAACTGCCTGCCTTCCTGGTCATCCAGACGGCTCTCTGGGGCCAGGCTGAGGCTCAGAGGCGCGATCTGCTGCCCGGCAGGCGCAAGGTCCTGAGTTCGATTCCTGACATGAACAAAGGCCCTTCCTGCGCTGGCCCTTGTTATTTGGGGCCGGGGTCTCGCCGCATAGCCCAGGCCGGGCTGGAGCCTCAGAGACCCTCCTGCCCCCTGCAGCACTGCCCCGGGCCCCGGCTTCTGGGCTACAGCTTGCCCAGCAGATAGCTGCCCTAACCTGGACCGGAGTCTGTGTGCCCTGCGCACCCACGGGGTTCCTTCCCCCCCTCCCCTTTGGTGTTATCCTTGGGCAGCAGAGCTCTGCGGTGTGGGAACAGCTGGCCCCATCCCTGGAGACCACTGGGCGTCCTGCCTCTCCTCTCCTGGCTGCAGCCTGGAGCCCACAGCCAGGCCAAGCTCCAAATAAGGACACAGAACGTGAGAGAGAGGCCACAGCTACCCATTGTCAGGCTCGCGGGATCCCAAGAGTCCCGGGGACGGGGCCCCACAGCAAGCCTTCCACCCTCTTTGGGCGTCAGGAGTCGAACTCGGGACCTTGCGCCTGCCGGGCAGCAGATCGCGCCTCTGAGCCTCAGCCCGGCCCCAGAGCGGAGAGCCGTCAGGATGGCCAGAAAGGCAGGCAGTGAGGGGAATGAGGTGTACGAAAGAGGAGAGGCAGGGCGGGGAGGGGGCTTTTGCGGGAGCTATCTGGGGACAACACCCGAGCACGGGGAGCCGGAGGCCGCGGATGTGTGGCCAGGCCCAGGGCCAGGCCCGAGGGAAGCGTGCTCGGGGGAGACACCGGCCGGGCCGGGAGGAGCACGGCGGGCCGCGGCTGCCCCCGGGAGAGGCTGTCCACTGCAGCCCACGGAGACGCTGCCGTGGCCCCCGACGCCGACACCCACCGGGCTGTGCCTGGGGCTCCCGGGACCTGCAGTCAGGGCCCCCACCAGCTCCATGCCCGGAACCCCCGGAGCCAGCTTCCCCAGCGCCCCCAGCCGCGGCACCCCCGGGCTCGTGGCCTCCGTGTCCCCCGCAGGAAGCACCTGCAAGGCCCGGGGCGCCCGGCCTGCCCGCCCGGCTCGGGGTCAGCGTGGCAGGCAGGTGTCTTCCTGCGGGGTCCGGGCCGGGGCGCGGGTGTCCGGGGCTGCAGGTGTGCGGGTGGGGGGGGGCCTGGGGGGCGGCTGCAGCGCCCGGGGAGGCAGGTGGGCCGGCGCCCCGCAGCCTGGCCTGGTTTCTGCAGCTTTCGGGGCCTTGTTTGCATTTCTGACAGAGATAGCTGTGCACATGTGGAAGCAATAAATAAGAAAGGCCATTAAAACCTCTCTCATTGAAGGGGCAAAAAATAGATCTTAATGAAGCCACATCCGTGCTCAGGCGCAGCAGAAATGGAAACGAGCGCGCCGCGAGGGAGGGGCCAGCCGGCGGGGCGCCCGGGACTCTGGGGGGCTTCCTGGGCCTCGGGACCCGCACCCCGGCGCGGCGCGGCCTAGCTACTCAGGAGGCTGAGGCAGGAGGACCCCTCGTTCCAGGCTAGCCCAGCACCTGCTGAAGCTGTGGGGCTTCCCCGGGGAGCCAGCTGGGCACAGGGCCTGCAGGGGTGACCCCGACCCGCGCCCGCCTCTGGCTCAGCCTGGTGGCTATGCCCCTACCGCGCTGCCCCTCACGGCCGTGAACTAACTGGGTCTGCGTTTCTATTTCTCTCCCTCCCCGTTTATTGGAGACAGGGTCTCTCCATGCAGCCTGCACCAGCCAGAGCCTTATGACCCTCCTGCCTCAGCCTCCCGAGCTTGGTGGTGATGGGCCCGCACCGCCACAGCCAGCCAAAGACCCTAAATTACAGGTTTCCCCAGGCACTGCTGCAGCCTCGAACTGGGACGTGAAATAAATTTACTGTTTCAACACAAACTTTTTAATATGTGTATATATTTTAGTAAAATAGCTTGGGGCTCAGGCAATACATACCCACACACAGAAGAAATCTTGGCAGTTTCCCCACTGGTGCTTGAAGCTCTTCAAAGTTCTCAAGTTTTTTTTTTTTTTTTTTTTTTTTTCCTTTTTCTCTTTTTAGTTGTAAAATGGCTGTAATATAAAATTTAGCACTTCCGGGCATTGCGGCACAGGCCTGTGGGCTCCGACACTCAGGAGGCTGAGGCAGGCAGGCGGGTCCGTACAGATTAGAGACCAGCCTGGACTGCGTCACCCGACACGGCCTCAGTCTCCGTCTCCAGTCAAATAAGAGAGCAGCAATATTTATTTCACTTTAATTTGTGTGTGTGTGTGTGTGTCTTTTTGAGGCAGGGTCTCACCGCGCAGCTCAGGCTGGCCTTGAGCTCAGTGTGTAGCCCAGGCTACTCTCAAACTCACAACGACCCTCCTGCCTCAGCCTCCTGAGTGCTGGGTTGACAGGCATGAACCTCCACGCCTGGTTTTATGTTACATCTTGAGAGCACAATTTTCATAAAACTTGAGACTCCTTTTCTTATGGCTAGATTATGTCGTCTATAAAGTACAATTGTATTAAAAGGCCGGGGGAGACAGCTCAGTAGAATAAGCACCTGCCTGGCAAAGCACAGGGTCCTGAGTTCAATCCCTGGCCTGCCGAAAAATACAATTGAAATGTATTTTAAAGTAGCTTCAGTTTGTACGTAAACATGTAAAGTGTTCGCATGAAAACACACACACATCAATTACGCCATGGAAAGAAACAAGCGTGGAATCCTTGCAGAAAGGCTTTCTCGCCAGAGAGGCTCAGGCCGCCGCGGAAGGCTGCATTTGTAGGAACGCGGGAAGTGGCCCCAGTGTCTTATAAATTAATAATTTGCTGCGCTTATTTGTTTGTCTGTGTAATTCAGTCCATTATTAATGAACGCATTTACCGAGTGTAAATAATGAAATCCCCATTATTCATGCAAGAACGGAATGGAAATTGTGGGGTGGAAAAGCGGATTGGACAAGCGCCTAAAAGCGGACCCTTCGAGGCAGGCAACGGGCGCAGAGCACCCCCTGCCTGCCAAGCTCGTGGGAGGAGCTGACCCCGGCGCCCGAAAAGGCCCCAGGCCACCAGCAAGTGGGTGCAGCCCGGGGCATCCCACAGCCCTTCCTGCACGCCCGCCCCACCCCTGGCGTCACCCGACACACATCGATCCCCGCCATTTCACAGCTGCATGTTCCCAGCGCCAAAGGGGCAGGACAGAAGCCAGAGTCCCCTGATGAAGTGCATAGACAAAATGAGATCCATCCTCTGGGTGGAATAGTATGCAGTCATGAAAAGGGAGCACAGCCATGACACCCACTGCCACAAGGCCGGGCTTTGACGACAGGCATGGTGCTGAGGTACTGAAGCCAGCCAGAGACAGCAAGATGCTCTCAACAGGAGGCTCCAAGAAAGAACCGTGCACCCCAGAGGAAGGGGAACGGCTGGTTCCAGGAGCTGGCGCTTATTGGGGTTAAAATCTCGGTTTCGGAGCTCCCCAGACAGGTGCCGGGTGTCACTGGCATCATTTGCATATCTTCTGCATATACTGCTTGAGACCGAGCTCATTAGCATATTCTAAGAGCTCGGACCTTTTCCTCCCCGGCTGCCAGGGTGCGCACCGTGGGCGTGGCCTCGGCTTGAGTGACAGCTGTGCCTGCCTCCCTCATCCCTGCGGGCCCGTCTCTGTCTGTGTCCCTCTCTGTGTCTCTCTGTCTCTGTCTGTGCGTGAACTTCGGGAAAACTCGGCCTCAGGGCGCCCCCGCACCGTGGCAAGCCACAGAGCTCCGTTCCTTGTTTGTGGGTGCATAATACTCCGTGCTGCAGATGAATGTGGCACTGTTTGTTCTTTAAATGGTTAAGGAGGCCCAGGGAGATGGCTCAGTGGAATAAGTGCTTCCCTGGCAAGCACAAGGGTCTGAGTTCAATCCCTGGTTCCGCAAAAAAAAAATAAAAATAAAATAAAAATAAATGGTTAAGGGTTGAGAAAATGTTTTTCATGAGGAGGAGTTTTCTGGCGGATGAATGAAGGACCGCATTCTGGAAATCAGGGTCAGCTCATAGAGACACAGAGAGACAGACAGAGGGACGGAGAACAGGACAGAGTCTGGGAGTATGCACGGCTCTGTCCTAACTTCACAAACCTGCTGTGTGTGTCAGCTCAGGGCTGGGCTGGGCTGGGCTGGGCTGGGCTGAGGTCGCTGGGCCTGAGGAGAGAGAAACTGCCCAAGGGGCTCCTGGATTGGTGACCCAGACAAAAGGAGGCCCGGGACAGCAGCTGGGGTTTTGTCCCCGACTCTTTCTTTCGCATTCAAATTTCCCTGCCCGCTTGGCCGAGGGGGCAGGGCTGCAGCTGCCTCTGCGCGGGGCCCCCAGGGGGCCCCCACGTGTCCGGGAGGAGCTGGTGTCCTCGGCCTGCCGGCAGCACAGGGACTCGGGGACAGTGGGCACAGCGGGACCAAGTCCTTCTTCTGCGTGGCGCCCGTCACCGCTGGCCTCTTCGGACCTGGAGCCCCAAAGGGAGGGGGTCCCGCGAGTTCCCAGGTGCCGGCTCTGCAGACAGCGCTGCCGGCAGCCTGCAGAGAATTCTGTGGACTTCAAGTGGTCAATTAAAAAAGAAAATTACACAATGCTGATAGATGCATGGCCTTCACCGCCACCCCCAGAAAAAGAACAGTATTGTGCCCGAAGCCACCCCGCCGTGAGTCCCCACAAACTCCGCTGCTCTGCGTGGTCTGGCCAGGCCTTGGGGTCTGGAGTTTGATCCCTGATACCACCCCTCCCCCCAATAAATAAATAAATAAATCGATCCTTTCCCTGAATGGACTCTGCACGCCGACCTTCCTGGCCATTTTGTCCTTGGGCAGGAGCCGGAAGCCACACAGGGCAGCTCCAGCCACCCACCCGGACGAGGCCCGGTGTCGTTGGGTCTGCGTGGGACAGACAGAAACTGCCCCAAATATTTCACCCTATCTCACCTAAAACAAACAAATAAAGCAAATCCTGGTTACCGGAGGGGCGCAGGGATTCTCCGAGAGCTGCCCTGTCCCTTCCTAGGGAATCCACGGCACCGCAGCTATGGGCTTCTGGGGGTGACCCTGAAGCAAGACTTTGTGTCAAAAATAGATAAATAAACAGAGCCAGGAGGGACTCCCCCCTGCCCTGAATTTTGGTTTTCTGACACAGGGTCTGGCTGTGTAACCTGGGCCATCCTCAAGTTGGTGAGGGTCCTCCCGCCTCAGCCTCCCCGAAGCCTGTTTTGTTCAAAACCTGCGGATGTTGGGAGTGGCAGTGCTCAGCGGTGGCCCTGTGGGGGGAGGCTGAGGCAGGAGGGTCTCAGCCTGGGCAACCCAGGGGCTTTGTGGCACCCCGTCTGGAAACAAAAGCTAAAACGAGCCGGGCTGGCGAGGAGCTGGTGTGCAGGGCCGGGGGCCGAGGGTCGGCTGGCCTTGCTCTGGGCTGCGGCCGACAGCCAGGCGGGGAGGAGGAGGAGGAGGAGGAGGGAGCCGGTGCGGCGGGAAAACAAACAGAGCCCCGAGCCCGGGTGGCGGCTGTCAGCCTTCAAAGGGGAGCGCGGAAGTCGCGTCCCAGGCGGGGGCCGGGCTCAAAGCCGCAGCGCCATGAAAAATTCATCCCGTGTCTCCGGAAAGCAGGGACGCGTTTTGTCTATATTTGTACAGGGCATCCTCGCCGGGGGAGGCGGCCGCGGCCCCGCGTCAGTCAGGCACAGCCCGCTCCCCGGGCTCGGGGGACCCTGCCTGCCAGGCTGGCCCAGCAGGAAACCCGGGCACAACGGGGGGGGGGGGGGGCGAGGGGACCCCAGGATGCCCAACCCGCAGCCTGGCTTCACACCTAGTGGCCTGGTGCGGCGACACAAGGCGGGGAGCAAGTGGCACCAGGCAGCGGTGCCAGAACCGGGGAGGCCGAGGCAGGCGAGTCTCCCGGGGCAGCCCAGCCCGGTTTCACCAGCCCACCGGGGTGCATAGTATTCCACCGGCTGCCCGCCATCTCCTGCCTGTGCACTTGTCTCTCAAGATCCCGGGGTGCACAGAGACAGGATTGAGATTGGGCGTGGCGGCGTGTGCCTGTAATCTGAGCTCTTGGGAAGCTGAAACAGGAGAATCACTACAAGTCCCATCTAGTAGGGAGACACTGCACACCCTGTGGACCCGTCCCTAAAATATACCAAAAAAACAAAGCTCCGGCTCCCCGAGGACGCCCCAGGCTGTCGGCATCAATTACGCGGAGCCTTGATCGCCGGGCACCAGGCGCAATCACCGCAAGATCAAAGGGGCTCGTGCCGCGCGGTGACAGCGGTGCCGTGGCAGCCAGCGCCGGCAGGAGGAGCCGTGGCCATGGCGACGTGGATGGTGCGAGCCTCCCGCAGCTGCGGGGGACACGCGCGACCCCCACGCCCGTCCTGTGCTGCTCCCGCACGCTGGGGCCTCAGTGCCCGGGAGGCCCGGAGGAGAGGCCCGGGGCGGGCTGCGGGGAGCGGGCCGTCCTGCCCTGCTGCCGGGGAGGCGTCGTGGGGCCGGGTCCCAGGTTCCGGCCCAGGCCTGCGTGCGCCCACCCTCGCCCCAGCAGCACACTGAGGTGTGTGAGGCTCCGTGGCCGTGGCATGAGATAGGGAAAGGGCCGAGGAAGGGGCGTCCCCCACTGGTCAGGAGCACCGAGGACGCAGACTTGGAGGCAGGAGGCCGGATGGGGCTCACGGCTGTAGAGGGTGCGGTGCACGGCCTCCGAGCGGGAGTGTCATGGCTCACAGGAGTGGCCAGGAGGGGCTCGCACCACGGGGGCCGGGCAAGGGAAGCCGGGGACAGCCAGGGGCTGCTTGTCCCCGCCTGGGTCCCCTGCGGCCCAGGCCCCACCCTCCTTGCAAACCCTTCACCTTCACGACAGGGCACACTGCCCCGGCTGGACTGGCACGCGGCACCCTCCTGCCTCAGCCTCCCGGGTGCTGGGGTCCCAGGTGGGGCAGTCTGAGGGCACCTGTGCATCTCAGACCTCGCTCCCCAAACCCACTCGGGCCCCCCCCCCCCACTAGGCAGGGCCAAGACGGGAGTCGCACGTTCCGGGACCCCCTCCGCGTGCGGACGCCTGATTACCCGGGTCCCCATCACGGGAGGCTCCGGGGCCTCGGAAATCTATGGCGCTGTAAGCTCATTAGCTAATCCCTCGCATTTGCAAATTGCATTATTGGAAAAGAAATTACTCTGGTGATCGAATTACAGATATTTATCTGCTAATAGCCCTGATTAACTGGCGATGTTAATCCGTCATCTCGAAAGCTTGAATATTAATGGCATCAATCTCAGTGGTGGGAAGTAAACACTTTACCGTGGGGACAGCCGGGTCTATTTAAAGTCCCGAGTGTCAAAGGCCCCGTCCCCGGGGCGCCCCGGCCCCCTTGGCCCCTCCGAGGGCCTGCAGATGTCCCCGAGCGGGACACTCAGGCCGGAGGGTCCTCGAGCGACTGCCAGACGGTGGCTGCGCCCGGCAACCCGCCCCGGCACCGCCTTGCGTGTCTCTTCTAGGCCGCAGCCGCCCAGCTCGCTTTCGGAGGAAGCGCAGCTCGCCAAAACCCGCCTATGTGTTCTACGCCGCCGCGGCCCCCAAAGGCGTTACTCAGGTTCCCAGAGCTGAGCGTGCAAAATTGGACAAATAAATAAACCAATCAAACCAAAAAAAAAAAAAAAAAAAAAGGACAGAAAGTTGAAGCCTTGAGTCCGACTTTGAAGGGGGCGGCGGAAACCCGCAGCCCAGGCCGGGCCTGCCCGGACCGCTCCGCGCCCCGGATCCTTCCTCCTTTGCCCTCCTGCCCCCTCCCAGTCCTTCCCTCCACGGCTGGAAGCTTATTGTCTTATTTAGTGAAATTCTGTACTATTTATTTTTCTTCCTTTTTTAAATATTTTTTTGTTGTCTAATTTTTTTGAGGCTTTGGTACATGTTTTCCCCGCGCAGTTCCGACTCGGAGAGATCCTCCTGTCTCAGCCTCCCCAGCGCTGGGATCCCAGCCTGCGCCACCACGCCTGGACCAGGTGGCCGGCTGAGGGCACCCCGGGCCGGGCCAGCACGGCTCGCGGGACCGGGAATCAAACCCCGGTCCCCGAGCTTGCCTCGGCAGGCGCAGAGCCCACTGACCTATCCCTCTGGCCCCTCACTTTTTTGCTTCAATGTCAGAGCTGTCGTTGTGGTTGGAGGCAGAGTGATAAGGCAGGAGGCCATGTGGGTGGTCGGCAGATGGGTGGAGACCTGCTCAGGTGGCGGCCGGGGTGGCCAGGTCGTAGGCCTCGCCTGGGCTGCCGTGTCCCGGGCCTCGCCCGGGCTACACACCTGTGTCACGGCACCTGCAGCAGGACACCCAGGGACACGGGAGGGGACGCTGCTCCCAGATCCTGGCCCAGGGCCTGTCACCCGTCCCCTGCCGCAGTCAGCCACGATGTTGTGGCCACGAGCTGCACAATCGCTTGGAGGAGGATCCGAGGTGGCCCGTGACCGGCCGCGTGGTCTCCACCCACAATGTGCGCCCCAAGCGCGCCGCTCAGGGCTGACGTCCCGGGAGGCCGGGGCAGGTGTGGGGGACACGGAGGGTCGGAGACACCAGGCTGGGGCTCCCAGCCTGACGCCCCACATGGCTGCCAGCTGCAGGGGTGGGAGGGACAGAGGAGGGAGGAGGCAGGAGTGACGGCCCCTGAGATAGCAGAAATCCAGAGGGCCCAGGGAGGTGGGGGAGGAGGAGATGGAGGAGATGGAGGAGGAGATGGAGGAGGAGATGGAGGAGGAGGGATGGAGGAGATGGAGGAGGAGGAGGAGGAGGAGATGGAGGAGGAAGAGATGGGGGAGGAGGAGATGGAGGAGGAAGAGATGGAGGAGGACGAGAGGGAGGAGGAGGGATGGAGGAGGAAGAGATGGGGGAGGAGGAGATGGAGGAGGACGAGAGGGAGGAGGAGGAGAGGGAGGAGGAGATGGAGGGGGAGGTAAAGGCCCTCGGCCCCTCCCCGTGAACTCTCCCCTCCTGTTGCTGCCTCGAAACGCTGCTGCTCAAGTTCAGCTGTAGGGTGGCCCTAGGGAGCGGGGACTTTTCTTGTTTATTTTATTTTTATTTTAATATTATTATGCTGATGATTATTAGTATTAACTATTATTTTGTCTTTTTGAGATAGGCTCTGGCTATGCCACTCAGGCTGGCCTCGAGCTCGCAGCGGCCCTCCTGCCTCAGCCTCCCGAGGGCGAGGATGACAGGCGGCCGCCACGCGGCCTCCTCTTGGGCCCGCTGATCTTCCTCTGCGGCTTTGCGCTCCTTGTCATGGGCTCTGGGCACCTAGCAGGGAAGCAGGAAGAGCAAGTGCCGCGGAGTCCCCTTGCAGCCCTCCCCCGCACCCTCCCCCAGCCCTCCCCCGCACCCCACCCCCTCCCGTCCCCGCACC
>PVKA01045971.1:0-15216 GCA_004027165.1 Ctenomys sociabilis | reverse complement strand
TGATTTAAGAGTAAAACATTTCAGTTTTTCCCCATTTAGGATTATATGAGCTTTTGTGTTCTCATAGTTGGCTTTTATCAAGTTAAGATACAGTCCGTGTATTCCAATTTTCTGAGGACCTTGAACATGAATGAGTGTTAGACTTTGTCAAAGGCTTTCTTTGCATCAATTGAGATGATCATGTGGTTTTTAGATTTCAGTCTATTAATATAGAATATTACATTTATAGATTTTCAAATATTGAAACATGCATCCCTGGGATGAATCCTACCTGGTCATGGTGTATGATCTTGTTCATGATTTGCTGTATTCTATTTCCCAGGATTTTGTTGAGTATTTTTACATCTATGTTCATAAGGGAGATTGGCCTGTAGTTCTTTTTCATTGTGTCTTTCCCTGGTTTTGGAATCAGTATTATACTTGCCTCCAGAAATCATTTTTGGAGGACTGTTTCCTTTTCAACATCATTGAAGAGTTTGTGGAGTGTGGGGATTATATCTTGTGTAAATTTCTTGTGGAATCCAGCTGAGAATCCATCAGGACCTGGACTTTCCTTTGTCGGTAGGCTCTTTATACGTTTCATATTTCATTGGCTATTATCGGCTTATTGAGAGTTGTTATATATTCTTGATTCAGTTTTGGTAATTTGTAGCTTTCTAAATTGTATCCATTTCTTCTGTGTCTTCTATTCTGTGAGCGTAAAGATTGTCGAAGTAACTATTGATAATCTTCTGAATTTCCGCTGGGTCTGTGGTGATTTCACCCTTTTCATTCCTTATCGCTTGTACTTGAATTTTCTTTTGCCTCTTTTTGATGAAGTTGGCAAGAGGCTTATCAACGTTATTTAGTTTTTCAAAGAACCAACTTTTTGATTTGTGGATTCTTTGAACTCTTTTCTTCATCTCAATTGAATTAATTTCTGCTCTAATCTTTATGATTTCTTCCTGTCTTTGCACTCTGGGCTTTGTTTATTCTTCTTTTTCTAGTTGCCAAAGGTGCAACATTAGGGTGCTAATTTGTACCCTTTCTATTTTCCTAATGAGTGAGTTCATAGATATGATTTTCCCTATAAGGACTGCTTTCATCGCATCCCATAGATTCTTGTAAGTTTTACTTGAATTTTCATTGAATTGTAGATATTGTTGAATTTCTTGTTGAATTTCTTCTGCAACCCATTGATTGCTGAGTATGGTGTTGTTTAATTTCCATGAATTTAGTGGGTTTTTCTGTTTTCTTTTGTCATTTATTTCCAGTTTCATTGCATTGTGCTCAGATAGTATGCATGGGATAATTTCTATTTTCTTGCATATACTTAGGCATGACCTCTGGACTAGTATGTGGTCTATTTTGGAAAATGACCCATGTACAGCTGAAAAAATGTGTATTCAGCTGTGGTTGGGTGGAACACTCTGTATATGTCCACCAGGTCCATTTGTTCCAAGCTCTTGTTCAGTTCTGCTACTTCCTTGCTAATTTTTTGTCTGGTTGACCTATCTTTTTGAGATAAGGGTGTGTTAAGATCTCCTATTAAGATTGTGTTCTTAGACATTAAGTTTTTCATGTGCATTAAGATTTGTCTTACATAGTTGGGTGCTCCTGTGTTTCGTGCATAAATATATATGAGTGTTACTTCTTGCTCTTGAATTATTCCCTTGACCAATATGTAGTGGCCTTCTTTATGTCGTTTGATCATTCTTGGTTTCAATTGAGACTGTCTGAGAACAGAATTGCTACTCCTACTTTTTTCTAACATGCTGGGGCATGTAGTATTGTTTTCATCCTTTAACTTTGAGCCTATAAATGTCCTTTCTTGTATACTGTATATACTTATATACTTGTATATTGTTGGATTTTGTTTCCTAATCCATTGTGCCAGTCTATTTCTCTTAATTGGAGAATTGAGTCCATTTACATTGATGGTTATAACTGAAATGTGCTGACTTATGTTTGCCATGATATTTACCTGGTGTTGTTTACTCCTTTGTAACCTGTGTTTAATTGTCTGTCCTGTTTAGTGGGTTCCTTCCATTCTCATTCATGGAGTTCTGGTCATTGTGGTCTCTCTCTAGAACGTCTTTCAGCAGCCTGTGAAGGGATGGCTTTGTCATCATGAAATTCTTTAGTTGTTCTTTGTTGTGGAAGTATTTCACTTCTCCATCAAACTTGAAAGAGAGTTTTGCAGGGTATCGTAGTCTGGGCTAGAATTTGTTTTCGTGTAGGACTTGAAGAACTCTGCTTCATGCTCTCCTCGCCTTCATTGTTTGTGTAGAGAAGTCGGCTGTAATTCTAATGGGTTTTCCTTTGAATGTGAGCTCCTTCTTCTCTCTAGCAGCTTTCAGTATATTATTTTTGTGTTGGATTTCTGGGATCTTAACTATTGTATGTTGCAGTGTGTTTCTACTTGGGTTGAAGTTATTTGGTGTTCTGTATACTTCGGTGACCTGAATGTTGGATTGTTTCCTCATATTTGGGAAGTTTTCTGCGATTATTTCTCCCCAAATTCTTTTTGTCATTTGTCTTGCATCCTTCATTCTCATTGATACCAATTTTTCTGACATTGTTCATCCTGGCATCATCTTGCAGGTGATGGATTATTTTATCCTGCATTCTTGTTGTTTGTAAGAGATCCTTTCTCACCTTTTCACTAGCTGCTACGGCATCTTCAAGATCTGAAACTCTGTCTTCGCTTTCACTCAGATGGTTTTGTAGTCTCATGATTGATATTTTTAGTTCTTCTATATCTCTTTGACTGTGTTTCATGGGTTCTATTTCTTTTCTTTATTGCTCAATCAAGGAATCCATCATATTTCTGATCTCCTCAAACTTTTTATCCATGTCTTCTTTAGAGATAGTTATTAATTCTTTTTCTGCAGTGTTTCTTCCACGTTGGGTTTCCTCTGTATATTTCTGGACTTGTTTCTGTATTTCAGATGCTATGTTTTCGAAGAATTCTTTGTTTTCAAAGAATTCTTTTTTGATTTCAGAACTTATTTCTGCTTTGAGTTCCTCATGATCTTTTTGCTGTTGTTTCTTTGCTTCAGATACTGTTAGTTCATATATTTCAGCTGGAATAGTACTCTCTGCACTTGTTCTAGGTCAGCATAGTTTTTCCACCCAATGTTTCTGGAATTCATTCTTTATTTCAGATACTATGTATTCAGATATTTCTTTTTTAATTTAGGAAATTACTTCTTGTTTTATTTCCTCTATAGCTTTCTGCTGTTGTTCCTTTGCTGCTGTATCTGTTACTTCATTCGTTGCAGCTGAGCTAGTGTCCTCTGCCCTTCCTGGTGGACTCAAGGTCTGGAATTGCATTTTTCCCCTTCTCTTTGTCATTTTGTATAGCACTGACCTTTGACCTTTGGTGTAGAGCTTTGGTGAAGATATAACCTTAGCTTGTTATGCGATTTCGGTGCCAGTCTATTAAGTTTGAGATTATCCAGGCATGCCTATCCTAGATCTACCTGTTGTGTTCAGTTCCTTTTTTCTGCAGCTCCCTTGGTTCCCCTCTGTTCGTTCCCTGCTTAGGCGAGCAGAAGCAGAACTGGGATGCAGAGCAAGTAATGAAAATTCCCCGTCCTAGCTGGCTGTGGGGCAAGGATCCAGAAAATTGCCGGGGTCAACCCTCCTGTGTCAGGCATGTCACTCTCTAGGTGGATGGGCCTGGGCTCTGGTGGGTCTTCTGGGCTCACAAAAGGATAGTGGATGATCTTATTCACAGAGTAGTCTTTATTGGTCAGACAGCCTGTGCTGGGTCTGGGTCTATAGGCTGTAGCCCGGGAAGGCTGGGAAAGGTCCCTCCAGTGCAGCAGGCCTGGAGCCCTCACTCACTGGCCAGGCTGGCGCTGGATTTGGGGCCATGGCATGGGACCAGGGATTGCTGAGAAATGTCCCTCAGGCATGGCAGGCTTGGAGTTCTCACTCCAGGCCGACCTGCACTGGGTCTGGGGCTGTGGGTTGGGACTGCCAATTGCCTGGAAATGTTTCTCTGGTGCCGTGGGCCTGGAGCTCTCACCAGGCCACAGGAAGGGGGGGGTAATCCCTGGGAAATGTCTCTCTGGCACAGCGGGCCTTGAGTTCTACACTCACTGAACTTTGATGCCCAGGGGATGCGGGGAGGTGCTGGTGAGTAGGTCCTGAGGTTTCAGGCCGATCACTGGCTTGGAGGGCTTGGGGGCAGGTATCCGGGTAGCGCTCGTTGAAAGAAGCCATTGACTCTCCCTCAGACTCACCACACACTCACTGATCTGGGAAGCCTGGTGTGTCTTGCAAATTCCCACTCACTGGGAGAACTTTGGGCAAGATCCAGGTTGCCACTGGAGTTAGCCACTGTCTCAGGCCAGTCTGGCTGGGTGTTGTGGGCAGGATCGAGTAGGCCTCTGGAGTGGGCCACACTATCTCGGGAGGTCTCTGGTGCTGGTCAAGCATTGGAAGGATTGAGGAGGCTGCTGGAGTGGGCCACGCTGTCTCGGGACGGTCTCTGGGGCTAGGCGGGCATGGGCAGGATTGAGGAAGGTGGCAGAGTCCAAAACTTATTTAATGTTAGACAGCCTTAAACTGAGAGGGAGAATACGTTTCTTAAAGTACATAACAGGAAACACAAGGGTTTTATTTAATTTTCCACCTTTAAAGCACAATTTTCTGTTAACGCCTTAAAATGACCACTGGAATTATGGTGGCGAGGGCTAGACCCCGCCTGGAAAATATAGACTAAATGCAGTTTGAGGGAGACAGACTGGCTTTCTGTGGCTATCGGTGCTGGTACTCCTCCACTGTGTCCTTGCCCTTGAACACACCCATGAATGCTTGTCCTGCACACATGCTGTCTAGCACGTATCACTCTGTCTTCGAGCTAGATGGATATGGGCTGAAAGCTGACTTCACTATGAGGTAAATAAACCTCTCCTTCCTCAATTTTGGGAATTTTGTATTTGTCCCAGGAGATGACATGATACTTTACTTGGGAGACCCCAAAAATTCCACCAAGAAACTACTAGAACTTGATACAGAAATTCAGTAGCATAACAGGATACAAAATCAATACTCAAAAGTCAATAGCATTCCTCTACACAGATAACAAGCACAGTGAAAGGGAAACAATAGAAACAATACCTTTTACAATAGCACTGCAGAAAATGAAATACCTTGGGATTCACTTAACCAAGGAAGTCAAAGATCTTTTCACGGAAAATTACAACACCCTAAGAAAAGAGATTATAGAGGATTTCAGGAAATGGAAAGATATTCCATGCTCCTGGATAGGAAAAACCAACATCGTGAAGATGGCCATACTCCCAAAACTGTTGTACAGTTTTAATGCAATCCCTATCAAACTGCCAGACATAGAGAAACCACAAACAACCTAGAATAGCAAAGGCAGTCTTGGCCAATAAAGACAAGGTAGGAGACATCACAATTCCTGACTTGAATTTATACTACAAAGGCACTGTGATAAAATCAACATGGTATTGGCAACAAAATAGACCTGAGGATCAATGGAATAGATTAGAAGGTGAAGAAGCATCTATGAACACACTCAGCCATATGATCTTTGACAAAGGGGCCAATCATACTTACTGGAAGAAGCAATGACAGAAAAGTAACCAAGGCAGATCCATAGACATTGGGTTGGACCTAGAAATGTCTGGGCAAAGCAAAGGAGATGATGATGTTCACTCCAGGACCATGACCAGCTCATGTTGTCCCTCACATTGCCCCTCTCTCCTAAACCTTCCAAAATCTCCTGTTCAAAATTGCTCCCCCTTTTATATTTTCATGCCATGCCTGTATATGTGACAACATTGCAAATAAATGAGACACTAGCACAATGAATTCTTTAATAGATTTGATCTGAATTTGTTAAGAATATTGGATAATGAATTCCATTTTAAGACATTTAAAAAGAATTTGTTCCCACAAACCTCCTATCTAGCTTCTCCCACACCTAATTCAATCCTCATCAACCATCAAGGGACAAGCCTACCAATCTAACTTTGTCAGGAACTTCCCACAACCACATTTCATTTCAGTGCTTTTCTAAGGGCTCTCAGGGCCTGCCTCCATACATGGATTTTTATCAAATGACACTTGAGCCTTAGATAAGCACAGTAGGCACAGTTTAGGGTGGGCAAACACTCAAAATGGTGCAGGAACAGGAAAAGTGTGAGGAGTCTTGCTTGAATCAAGGTAAGAAATTGGACTGCTTGCTCCAAGTGAAACCCTAGTGGCCCTTGTGCAGTGGAAAGCTGTCCACCATGGAGATACTGGGGCTTTGGTGAGCAGAAGTCCAGGCTCCCATCTCAGCCAGGAAACTGTGAGGCTAACTACGCTTCATAGCCTTCATCAGAAGCTCAAGTGTCATCACACTGATCTCTTACTGAGTTGGACGCAGACTTCTGACACCATCTAGTGAGTGTGCATCTCAGGGATGAGTTATAATGTGGGGGTGCTTCACAGAGGCTCTCGTCATTTTGGAATCTACCTTGCCTTGGCCATAGTGAAAGTGACAGAAGGTTGGTGGGGTGCAAGCGAGACTGGGAGCTGCTTTGCCTTGAGCTGTCTTTATGTACAGAAACATCAGGTTACATTCTGGGGACCGGAAACATTGGGACTGGTGCTGGTGTTCTCCCATCCTCTCTTCTTGTCGTGTTCTTGGGGAAAACAATGACCAAAAGACATGGTGATTTGGTAGGATTTCAGGAGAGAAGTGGTCTCAATCACCAGAGTAGATTTGGAACACTCAGAGGCAGCATGACACTACACAAACTGACTTCAGGTCTCTCATAACCACTGTATCAAGTGCAACTACCAGATGGCACTACAGGCAGGAATGAGATGATCAACAGTGGATGAACACATAATGGACACCTGACAGGGAGCAGCACAATAAAGTAGCCTCCCATCAGGTATTCACCCACAATGTTAACTGCCTGTATAGTCACTGATGCATTTGAATGTGTGAGACAAAGAACACCAGAGCAGAAGGCTGTGTGTGTGTGCGTGTGCGTGTGTGTGTGTGTGTGTGTGTGTGTGTGTGTGTGTGTGTGTGTGTGTGTGTGTGTGTGTGCTATTCCTGACTGCCAGGACACCTACACTGCACTACACTCCCCATGTGTGTCTTAAGCCCAGCTACTCCACCAACAGAGCATCTGGAGGTTCCCTGAATTTAGGGCCAAGGATCAGCTCACCTCAGTGTTTGGGGCAAAAGTTGCTTAGCCAAAAAGTTATCCTTTAGAATCCTTGAAGCCCCACACCATGAGCTTCTAGATTATCATGCACCCAAGGCCAGGCCTGTTGAAAGACATTGCCCATGTTAGGAATAAGAAAGAGCCAGCAGATAGGGAGATGGCCCAGGACAGCAAGGCACACAGAATCGTGGAAATTTGGCCCTGGGCCATGACACTGTAGACACTTGGAATGAGGCTTAATATTGTCATTGCAGCTGGCCATGGGAAGGAGTGAAGGGAGCACAGGAAGACAGGATTCTGTAGTGGGAGGCACCACGCCTCTATTGACTGGAAGATAAGATTGAGGGTATCCTGTCTAGATTTCCTGGTAGGCAGCAACACCTCCTGCAACCTCCTGCTCCAATTAATGTCCCTCAAGCAAACAACATGATAACTGGCTGGAATAAAATTTTAAAGCCTGTGCAGAGTCCTCCCAAGGTACAGGGGTGACAGAAACTTGGCTGGCTCAGTGTAGATTTGTAACTCAGAGAAAAGTGGCTGTGGAGCCCCCAGGGCTTGGAGTGCACTGAGGTAACTAGGATGGTGGCATGCTCTGGGGTCAAAGCTTTGTTCAGCTTCACTTCCTGACTCTTCATCAGCCAGCCCAGGCAATGGGGTGCAGGGAGGCCTGACTGCTGGGTGCTCCAGGTGCAGCCTTCTGACCAACCCAGTACAGTGTCTGAAGTCCCAAATTTTGGTACCTCCCACAAGCCAGCTAGAGCCACCACAGGAGGTGAATGTGGCTAAAGATTACCCTGGATCCAAAATAAAGCCAGTGAAGCACAGCACAGCCTCAGGTCATGTACACGGGACAGTTGTTCTCTCTTGCATGAGTTACCTCAGGAGGACACTGCTTTTGGCCCCAGGTTAACGCTGCCTCCCTAGGATTCTGACCAGGACTCTAGTGAGGACATAGCCTACATTCCTACTGGGAAAACTGTGGCATCATCATATACCAGAAGTCGTCAGATGCCAGCCTTATGCCCCTTATATTCATGGACCAAGGATATAGTTAGAAGACTGAGGGTTGACCTCAAGCACAAGATCAAACACTGGCACAGATGACCCAAAGAACCCGATGTACACAGCACAGTGCAACCCAACTTGGTCATCCCTACCCTACTTTCTGGGCTCTGCAGTAAGCTGGGACCACAGCCTCAGCACTCAGCTCTGTCAGGCAGCCACACTGATGACTCCAGAGAAGAGCTGAGTGTCTCTGTCTGCAGGGATCAAAGGAGCTGGTCAAACCGTCCTTGACTATCTATCGGATTCAACAAATGCCTTGGAGATGAGGAAGGGGAGAAGGATGGAGGCATGGAATCCTGCTCAAAGAATAGCCTAGGGCTCCCTGAGGACCAAGACCTGCACTCAACAGGTTCAAAGCAGTGCCTCAGCCTTCCCTGTCCAGCATGTAGATGCCAGTCACCCCAACCTTCTCAGACCTTTTCAGGAATGAGAATGATGCACACAGAGAGGGAGAGGGGAACATTTTTTGCCTTTCTTTCCTTCTCTTCTGAGACAGTCATAAGTATTCAGGCTACCATTGACCACTCTGTTCATCCCAAGTTTAACTTCAGTTTTGGTAGCCGTCCTGCCGTAGCCAACGTCTTCCACCATGCACAGGACATTCTTTGTTTTCTGCAAGTATGGGAAGGGGTCTGGCCACAAAACCCACATTGTAGACAGAGTCAGGGGTGACATCTTGTCATGACCTGAGCTTCTGATTGACAGAACCAATTGAATGCACAGAACAAGCACAGCGAGCACCCACATGGAAAACTTGTGAGTGCAAGACCCTGGTGTCCTGGGAATGTCCCCCATGTCCCCTGCCCTCTTCCCTGCTCTCTACCTTGCATAATTGTGACCAGAAGGGAAAGACCAGAAAATTTGTCATTTGTTTCTGAAGGTTGGAAATATGCAGCAACCCTATAATTACCTCCTCTTTGATTGGATCTCCGCCTTCCCTTTCCTTCCTCAGCCGCTGTTGGCGCAGCCCTGCTCTGAAGCCATGGCCCTGGGTTTACTGTTTCTGATTCTCACACTGCACGGAACCGTGAAGACACAAGATCAGGATTACAAAGAGACTGTTATGCTAGCCGCAGCTCTGAGGAAGATCATCCTGCACAAAAACGTTCAGCATGACAAGGTAAAGGCTCTGTAGGTCAGGGGCCACGAGGATTTAATGACGGGGCCAGTGATACTAGAGAGGAAGAGAGGACAGCAAACTTAGGGGTAAGGAAGCAGTAGAAGTACAGTTGGGGTTCCAGGCCCCAGGTCATGCTAGGTGGAGACATCTTCATCCGTCCCCACAAACAAAAAAAAATGAGGTTTTGCAACATATACCTGCAATTTGTTCTGGGCCACCTTATCCCTGACAGATAAGGGCTGAAGACTTACCCAGATTCCCCCTTTCCATGGAGGAGCATGGAACTTAGTCCTGTCTCCTAAGAACTAACACCCAGTCTTCTGATAAGTGGGCTGCCCAGAAACTCAGCAGGGACATCACATGTAGTGGGTGGCTGTTTGGACTGTGCCTGCGTTTTGTCTGTCATCAGTCTCTTGCAGTTCCAGGGCAAGTGGTACTCTATAGCCATGGCAGATGAAACAATTCAGAGTGGAAAAAAGAAGATTATAAAGATGCACAGTGTGATCTTCAATCTGACAGAGGACCACAGCTTCCAGGTCACCACCATCATGATCAGGTGCGTTTTGTACATCATTCAGGTCTGAGAACCAGGACAGGCTCAGCCAAGGATGATCAAGACTGAGGGATGCGGTCTTTAGCTCACTGATTTGCATGGACTCCAACTTTCCTGTCTCTCCCTTTTTCCTCCTTACCAAGTTTCCTTTCTGTCCTTACTTTTACCAATAATCATGGGTAGATTTAGCACAAACATAGGCAGAAGAAAGCAACATACAGACAAGAATATCAAAAGGGAAGGGAACATTTGGTCCCACCTGGCATGCCACCAATGCCAAAAAGAGAGCCTGGTGGGGATGTCACCTTAACAATGTTGTTCGGCCTCTCATTCTACCTTTTCAAGAAACTGAAGATGGAGGACAATGGAAGTGAAGCTAGAATGGGAACAAGGCAGAGATTCTAAAATTAGAAATGAAAACAGGATTGGGATGCATATTACTGCCATGGCCAGGGCACCAGCAGCACCAGCAGCACCAAAAAGAGATGACATCACAGGGCTGTCCGAAGGGCCTCAGGTTGGAAGCCAGGAGGCTCCAGCCTTAGCATGGCCTCCTCAGCAGGGGTGGATGAGAAGCTGGGAGAGGGTACCACCAGGCCAGCATCTGGGTACCTCCCTCTGTGCTAGCCTGGGACTCCTGCTAGGGGCAAATCAGCATCCAGCATCTGCAGGGGATATGTGCACAAGTTTAAAGGTGAAGCCATCTGGAAGATGGAAGAATAGGGCCAGCTAGAGATTCTGAGATGTATAGACGAGGCTGATCAGCCTCCATGTAGTTATGCTTGCGGTCATTGGATGTTTTAGACATGTAGCTTTAAAAGTTCAAGGGAAAAAGAAGGCAGGACAGGTCAACTTATTGCTGGAGTGCAGGGGCTGTATGGACTCAGAAAAGTGGTCAGGTAGGTCTGGCCCCCATGCTAGGGCACAGCCATGCGTGGAGCAGACCTGAAGCTGAAAAGAAAGTACAAGGACTCATGGAAACAAAAAGCAACAGGATAAAATCAGGGCTCAGCACCCAGGGTCCATGTGTGGGACAGGCTGCCCACGGAGGCAGAACAGGAGACAGGACTAGAGCAAGGGCTGAGGGCACAGGACCAGACAGAGGCACAAGGTAGAAGGCCTAGGGCCATGGAGTTGTCTGCAATAGAATTCTGCCCGAGAGGGAAAAGAGGTTGAGGGCTATACAAGAGAGTGGCCTCAGGATCCTGCTGTGCTCTGGTCCCCTACAGAGCCTCTAGACAGGACCAGGAGTGTGTCACCTCCATGCTCTGTCAGCTCTGTCTCTCCTCTCACAGGCCACTTATAAAATTTATGTCTTTGCAACCACTCATGAATATGGATCCTCGGTTGGGCTGCTATAACTATATCAGAACCTTCACTCCAACTCAAGATCCCACGCAATTCACTGATGAAAACGCAAGTCATGAGTTCTGTGAGTGGGGCCCATGTGTGACGATCTTGGGGTCACAGACCCCACACACACAAGGCGTGGGTGTCTATGTGACCTTATAAATGCTGTCCTATGGGCATACACATCAGCAGATTGGCCGGGGTGAAGAGATGAGTGCGTTTCTCAGGTAGAAAAGGAATGAACTCTGTATATCCACCCTGAAGGTTATCCTGCAGTACAAAGATACAGCTTCAACATATTATCTACCAACTATGATGAGTTTGCTGTGGTGTGCTTTGGGAAGGAGTTCGAAGACAAGGTTTCCATCTACCTCATGCTCTATGGTGAGTAATGACTCCATGCCCCATGGACCTGGTTCCCGGTGAAAAGGGAGACAGTGCTCCTATTCCTAAGGCACAATGTATCCTCCAGTCTGAGCTAATTTTAGGGGGAAATCATTTCACATTTCACTTCCCATGGGAGAGGTCTCTGAGACCTTCATTCATCCAACAATAATTTTGCTATGAGCCTGTTAGTTGGCCAACTTCATTCCAGTATTGGGAAGCTGGGAGGCTGAAGGAGGAGGATTGTGATTCTGACCCTGTCTACAATAATTTGAAAACGTGGAATGTCTTTCTCCTGGCCACCCACTGATCACCTTGGCTACAGGGAGAAAAAAGACATTCACTCCCAAAATGAGGAACATCTTCTACCTATTTGTCAAGTACCTTGATCTCACTGATGACAACATAGTCTTCTATGAACCAACTGGTAATGGACACTGGGGACAGGTGACTGGGAGGTGGGGACTGTGTAGGCCTGATGCTGCTCACCAGGGAACCCAGACAAGATATTGTTGGTCTGCTCCTGTCGCTGGAGAGACAGTGACTGCCTCACAGGGGTCTGTTGAACTCTAGGGATGCAATCATTGTTTGTGCTTGCCCATCCTGTTAACCAAGGCCAGCACAAGCGACAGTCCCAGCCACCAGTCCAAGTTCCTAATCTCCTAGCCCTCAAGGAGGCACAAGCTCTCTCCGTTTTGTGTTTCTGGCTGACTGGGCCTCTATCCTGTGCCCTTTGGCTTGCCCATTATTGATGTGAGAGATGTGCTCACATTAAACTGGCCTGGCCAAGGCACAGGACCATGTGCTGATGTTCCTTCTCCCCCACAGACAAATGTATCGATGACTGCTGAACACACAGTGAGTATGACTGGGAGGGGAAATGTATGGGAAGCCAGAGCATGAAGGCCTGGAGGTCTCAGGCCTCACTTTCTTTCACTTCTCCCATCGTGAATATCAGCCATCTGTGTTGTTCCATCTCAGGTGGATCCTTTCCCTCTGTCCCTGTTCTTCCAGTCACAGCTTTCCAAATGCCCTCTGCCTACCACATGGATCAAAATGTGAATCAGAGTACTGAAAGAAGCTTCTTTCACTGCAGTGCTGCCTATGTAAGTGCCCCAAAAGCCACCTATTTTCTGGAGCTTCCTTGGATACTAAATAAACGCATGTTTCAAGCCTCCATGTCTGCTTTCTTTTTGCCAAGGTAGGGGTGCTCCTGTCCTCTGCTTCACAGCCAGGATTCCCATGCAGATGAGAGCACCCAGAGTGACCTCTGGGTAAGGGACCTGTGGGGCCCAGATAATCAGAGTGTCTGTGGAGGAAACATGCTTTCCTCTGGCTCATGGTTCCTCTGGATCCCAGCACTGTGCAGGAAACATCAGTCTTCATGTCCCTGACACCCGACAAGACATCCCCTCTGATCAGCTCTAGGAGCTTCATGTTTGTAGCTGCTTGCAAAATTTGTATAAGATTAGCACTTGTTCCTTCCGGTCATGGCAGGTACCCACAGCACCCTGAACTCAACATTTTGGGCCTCTGCTGGATACCACCAATAGGGACTTGTGGGACAGAGCAGGCTGAGCTTCCTTGGAGAGGCCACTTCTGCACTCATCTTGAGAGTCCAGGCCAGGGGAGTGATCAGCCCAGGCTCTGCAAGATAAGCTGTTTCTGCTCTCAAATGTGGGACTCAGGCTCCTCACTGGGGTCTTGTATGTGTTGCAAGGGTTATGGGTCCCATTTGCCCTTCTCTGGCCTTCCCCGTTCATCGTTCTGGTGAAGATAAGAAAGTGTGTCTCCCATTCATCTATTTCACAAGGAGACAGTAGATGGCTGAGCTTCCTTTCCAGAGAGGAGGCACAAGCAACCACGGCATGGCTATGAGATTTAGAGTCCCTCAGTGTGAGCTCCTGCCACTATCACAAAAGCTTGGTTGATTACGTGTAGGAGGGATGACTTCAGATGAAAGAACGTGGACAAGGACCAGAGGATAATAATACAACGCCTGTGAAAACCTTGAGTCTGTATGTGGCCCCTTGGCAACCATATGTGGTGGCCAGGTCAGCTGGGTAGAAGGAAGAGTGAGTTTCTGGGACAGGAAAGTGGCCAAAACCTAGGTATTCAAGTGCCTTCACCCTTTATTTCCCATCTATGACTCTTAGAATCACCTCTCATGGGGGTTCATGCTCTGTACTGACATAAAGAGTAGGCATGACAGACTCAAGACACTGGCCTAGACATTTCCCACTAGGCCCAGAGTACCTCAGCTGGCCACTGTCCTTCCCACAGCCACTGAGGCCCCAAGTGTCCCTCCACAGGAGCTCAACCTGGGTGAGAATGACTGAAGGAGTGCCCGCTCCCCAGGCTCAGCCTACATACTTGATGTCCTTCCTCTCTGGGCCACCTCCTATTGACAGCACTGGGTCAATCTGCTTCAAGCAACCTCCTACCCTTTTATCAGGAGCCATTTATGCCTACTGGTTGCAGCCCCCTACTTTAGGTCACATCCATCCCAATCCACAGTTTTCCTGCAGAAAAGCTGAAAAGTAATGAAGATTCAAGGAACAGTTCTGAAAACGATTTGGGTGTGAGTGTAGCTCAGTGCAGAGCACTTGCCTATCTCTGGCAACACCTAGGGTTTAACTCTCATTGCACCACTAAAATAATTTTTTAAATACAAAGAAAATCAAGAGAACAAAGGAAGCCATGTCTGGGTGCACACCTGTAATCACAGTATTCTGGTAGGCTGAGAGAAGAAGATTGGATATTTAAGTTCAAGTCCCCAATGGACTATTTAGAAAGACCCTGCCACAAAACAAAAAGTAATTTGGAAGTGCCAGGACATATGCAACACTCGTGAGGCCAGTCTAACCGAAGGCAAACCTGAAGCACACAACAAAGGTGAAAGTGGTGTGCGCGCACACACACACACACACACACACACACACACACACACACAAATGCAGTCCTGTACCTCACTTCCTGATCTCTAGTGCTTCTCTTAGGGTCATCAGAGGCTACAGCTATCTGCACATAGAAATTGTTCTAGTTTGCAACACTAGACAATACCAGGAAGAACAGTCACTCTTAGGTGCAACCCCATTACATCGTATGGATAGGAGAGGGATTTGAGAATCCTCCAGAGCTGGCACTCGTCAAATGTGTCTGCGCTGGTGTGTCATTATTACCACAAGGAAAGGGGGAAAGGGCTTGCTGCACCTCCATTATGGCATTTGCGGTGGACACTGCAGGTCTTGTGCAGACAGCATTCTCCTGTTACTAGCAACCAGAGACAGGCAAGGTCATGCAACTACTAACATTCACTTAGGTACTTTCTTCACTATGGGGCAATGTCGGGAGCCATTCCAAGATGGCGACCGCTCCTCACTCCCCCGCCCATCGTGTCTGCCAAGATGGCGCTTACATCCGGCTTCTGGTTCTTGTTGCCGTGCCTGGGCTCCTCCTATCCAGGGAAAAGCCCGCCGTTTTTATGATCCTACCAATGACATCTGAACACGTGTATGATTGTGATTGGTCTGTAAAATCTATATAGTCTGCTATAC
>PVKA01045970.1:0-15215 GCA_004027165.1 Ctenomys sociabilis | reverse complement strand
GGGGGGGGGGGGGAGAAAGAAAGACAGAGACAGAGACAGAGAGACACAGAGACAGAGACAGAGACAGACAGAAGCAGAGACAGAGAAAGAGAAACAATTAAAAAAGACATGGATTTTTTTTGAAGTTTGCCAACATAGATATTTTAATAGAAGATCTAGTGTGGAGGGCACCGTAGTCCAGAAGCCTTCGTTTCTATTCCTTTTATGGATATAAGCTACACTTCCTGTAGAATTGCTGCATCAGGACTTTCTGCCTCGTGTTCCTTTGGTTAGACTTCCTGTCACATGCTCCTTTAGTTGATCACCTGAGTATTGTTAGCCTATAGCATTGCCCTAATATACCTACGTCATTAGTGACGTTGACTTCCCTTCCCTCTGCTATATAAGCTGTATCACTTCCTTGAATAAACGAGACTTGATCAGAATCCTGTCTCGTCTCCATTTCTCGCGCACCTGTTCTTTGTCTTCGTCAGTCCCCTCTCCTCCCCTAGGTGACCTGCGTTGACTGACCCGCTGGACGGGACCATCCAGCATCTCAAAATGCTAACAAGTCTTATTTTTAACTTAACTTTACTACATATAAATAATTAATTTCCTGTAGTTTCATTGATATGATCGCATGACAGTTCTAACAAGTGTTAAGTACCTTCCTGTTCTGTACATGCTCAGACATGATTTCAAATTGAGGAAAGAGAACTTCCTTCAGTAATTGCCAACGAACCTGCAGAAATGGGTAAACCAGGTAAAATGCCGCAGAGTGAAACACAGTCATTCCTGTTTCCGGAGTTTCACCTCAAGACACTCAACAGAGGGTGTATGTACCACGAGAAAAACTTGCATCTGTACTAATCAGTCACTGACATTGTTCCTGGGTAGTATTGCCTAAATAGTTCGGTGTTGTCATGACTGACATAACGTTGGAATTGTACGAGGCATCATTAATCATCTAGAGGTGATTTTAAGTAAGAAACTCATAGGTTCTGTGATGCAAAACCCAATCTCAGCATTCTAGGAGGGCAAAGATGGGAGGAAAAGCAATTCAAAACCATCCTGGGAAACTTAGCAAGACTATGGTGCAAAAAAACCAAAAATAGGTCAGGATGTATTCAACTGTGAAGAGGATGATCATAATGTCTAGTACTGCAGAGAAAAGAAAGGGGCTGGAGAGATGGCTCAGTGGAATAAGTGCTTTCTTGGCAAGCTCAAGGGCCTGAGTTCAATCCCTGGATCCGACAAAAATAAAAGGAGAGAGAAAGAGACAGAGAGAAAAAAAAATCAAGAAAGAACTTGTAACAAAGAATTTTAAAAGTTTTTTAAAATATATTAGAAACAATATAGAAGTTCACTAAAGAAAACAATAGGAATTCATAGTGTTGTCTTCGAGTTAGTTGTATCTATTATCAGATATAATGTGCAAAATTGCTCAAAAATTAGTCAAAAAAGTTGAAAACAAGAAAAGAAGTGTAAGTGTTATCTGCTCCCAACTTTAAAATTAAGTTATTTTTCAACAAGGGACTTTCATATCTACAGATCTCTGTGCCTTTTGTGGACCTGGAGCCAATTTTCACGTGAAAAAGATTCATGATTATATCTCCCTTGAATGCAAGAAGTCGGATGAAGTGATGCATGCAAAGGCTTCATCCTTTGGAGCAAAGGCTTAATTTATCTTAACTCTGCCCAACTGAGAATGGACGATGATGTCAGATTATCCCACCAAGGGTTGGGAATATGGCATTTAAAACTTTATTATGGCAAGACATTGAGCAAGAGGGAATTATTCAGGATAGAAACAGGGAGAATCACCTGATTTCATAGCATGATAGATCTTCTGCATGCAAGAAAATGTTTATGTTATAAAGAGCACAGCAAGAGTTAAGAAGGAGGTAAGAGGCAGACAAGAAGTGGCCTAGTAGGGAGCGGATGCTCAGGGACGTGCAGGCAGGGAAGACGCAGCTGGCATCTTCAGGGCCCTAAACTTTGTTTTTGCACCAAATGAGGCACAGAGGACATGTGTGGACAAAGTCCAGCGCACCAAAGCTGAGGAGCACCTATAAGACAAGCGAACAATCTGGGAAAACACTAAAGGGCTTACAGCAGAGCCAAAATGAAAACACAGTCACCAAGTAAGTGGAATTGATTCCAGGAATGCATTTTGTTCCATAAGGACATTCGAGCACAAGTAATATTTGATGATTTCCATCGGTTTGTGTTAATGGCACCTCTTAAGACTTTATCTATTCCCCTGTTGATGGACATGAAGGTCCCTTCCAAGATTTAGCGACTCAGAGTTGTACCGCTGTAGACACGGTATTCAGGGATCACAGACAATTGATATTTTTAACTTTTGGAGGAAGGTTGATAGAGGTGTCATGTCTGGATCCCATGGAAATTTTACTTTTAGTTCTTTTTTAAAAAATGTATTTAGTACAGGCTCTACGGGTCTCACTACACATATCGGACTTGTAGTGATCCTCCTGTTTTCAGCCTCCCAAGTGCTGGGATTACAGGTGCATGCCACCATGCCCAGTCTGGACCTCCTACTCAGCCCACCCCAAGAGTGGGTCTACCAGAGTATGGTTCCTTTTATTTCTTTTATAAGTCTCCAAAGTCTAGTGCCGGCTAAATAGCTCCGCAGATTAAAGTGCTGGCAAGCAGGTGCAGGAGCTGGGGGTTTAATCCCCATTCTTGCCATGCCAGACCCGGCCCCAGGGCACACTGTGTTCGCAACTGAGACTGTGTGCAGCGGTGTACATCTATAATCCCAGCTCTTGGGAGACTGCAAACAGGGGAATCACTATGAGTCCGATCTAGTATTGAGACCCTGAACACTCTGTAGACCCTTCTCTAAAATACAGAAAAGAAAATATGAATCTCCTAACTCATTTCCATAGCAGTTGTACCAGTTGATATTCCTACAAGCAACACAGAAACATTTTTTTTTTTGTCACAAATATACTAGCATTTGTTATTATCTCATTCCTTGATAATAGCCAGTCTTTTCTGTAGTAAGAAGGAATCTTATTATTGTTTATTAGTTGCTTGCTTCTTTTTGTATTTCAGGGAAGGTTCTACAGGGTGTTCGGGGTCTCACTATTAGATTGGACTCGTAGTGATCTGCTTGCTTACAGCCCCCCTAGTGCTGAGATTACAGGCTCTCACCACTAGACTCTCACCTAGTCTCAATTACCATCTCAGTGTGCTCCAGCAGTGAAGCCAGCATCGCACACTAAGGATCAAACCCTGGCTCCTGCACTCTGCCTAAGCAGATGCTTTAGTCTGCTGAACTATCTTGCAAACCCCACACAAAAAAATTTAAAATTGTCCTTGCATGTGAATTCAGCAAAATAATCCAATACAGTCCAGTAGTCCATATTAGTAGTGGGTTTTCCATAGGCCTGGCAAGGTCTGAAGTTGTTGACTTGAGCCTTTTACAGCTCAGCATACTATGGTAATATGGCTTTAATTTTTATGCCTCATTTTTGTACTTTTCTGTTGCATGGCTAAGACCGAGATAAAGCAAGACCTATATAACAAGAAATATAGCTTTTGTATCTGAGAAGGTCAGTCAAATCCCCTCAGGATGTATCCTGAAACCCTGTCCCGCAGTCTGCAGATCCCCGTGGTTAGTATCAACCATGAGGATGAGTCACAGCCATTGTTGCATGAATTATTGAAACTGTCCTACTAAAGAGTTTTAAAACTGTCCCATTGCTATTTGTTTCTCCATAAAATTATTTTAAAGAAAAGGTAAAACTGTCCTTGTGAAAACTGAAATCAAGTAGAAAGTAATCACTAAATCATGTTTGTCAGTTTGATTGACTTGAAAGATACATAACATGTTAGTGAACCATAGTTCAAAATGCGTCTGAGTAGCTCACAGATGGGTGACCACGAGAACGATGCCTGCTTATCCTTTTCTTCTCTGCTACAGTTTTGAAAGCACAACCAAGGGAACAACTTCGCTACCAAAGTCTTCTGCCTGGATGCTACTTTCTTGTATCAGGTGACCTTAGGCAGAACCTCTGAAACCATGATACAAATAAACTTCTCCTCTTTCAGTCACTGTACCAGGGATGGGACATATGGCCAATATAAGAGGATCTTTCAGCTATTATGAAAGCAGGGGTGCCCCTTGTGCTGACACCATGTCATCCCTGGTGCGTCCTAATCACTCATGGCTGGTAAATACCATGTTGGATAGTGCAGGTCTAGCACAGGCCTGTTTCCACGGCTGCATTCTAAGCCTATCCATTTCCCTTTCAATTTCTACTTTACACTGTCCTTTCTCATCAAATACAGCTCTCAGCTCTTTTTTCTTTTTTTTTTTTTTTTTTTTTTTTTTTTTTTTTTTTTTTTTTTTTTTTTTTTTGTCTTTTTGAGACAGGGTCTCACTGTGCAGTTCAGGCTGGCCTTAAGCTCACTTTGTAGCTCAGGCTGGTCTCGAACTCACAACAATCCTCCTGCCTCCTCCTCCCGAGTGCTGGGATTACAGGCCTGCGCCCCCACGTCAGCTCATTTTTATGGTGACAAAAATAAAAATCTGCAATGGGATAATTAAAAACATAAAAGTTTGTTTTACTGACAAGTTCTTGAATCCCAGGAGTCCTAGTTCCTTTTCACTTACTACTAAGACCAAAGACTTGAAATCCAGAAGTTTACAGAGCAAGGGTTTATGTAGTTCACAGTTTGCGCAGGTTTCAGTCCATGATCAGAAGGCTCTGAGGTAGGTTCTCTTGTCATAAAGGAAGTGTGAGGCGCTTTCTCCGCCTTCATAAAAATCCTGCTGGGTCACCAGGGTGGCCAACTGCTATGGCAAGGACCATGTGCTACGCTCACTTCCTGCTCATATTACAACTTCCTACTTCTTTTTTCACAATATCCTATTTCCTTGTGCCTGCCTCCTGTACAACCATCACCTGCTCCATCCTGGCCCTAGATAGCCTTTATTTCCTGGCCCTCCGAAGCGCCACATCTCTCCATTCCTGCGGCCTACTTTACGACCCCAATAAGGGCCTGTTTTATCTTTCCTGGCTCTTTTCTGCACTGCGAACCGAACAGATTGCAAAAGAGAAACAGTTTCTGGCCAACAGTGGAAAGAAAAAGCAAACAAACAAGGAAGAAGACGAGGGCCTCCTTTTGTCCTTTCTATCTCAGACAGGATACTACAGTAAGGGCTTTGCCAAACCATTTGCTGATGTAATAATCTTTGCCTCCAAAGCGCAGCAGTGCACATTCTACCTTCAGCCAGTTCTGAAAGAGCTCGACCTATGACCACCTGTGTTTTTTTTTTTTTTTGTCTTTTTGAGGCAGGGTCTCACTATGCAGCTCAGGCTGGCCTTAAGCTCACTTTGTAGCTCAGGCTGGTCTCGAACTCACAACAATCCTCCTGCCTCAGCCTCCCGAGTGCTGGGATTACAGGCCTGTGCCACCACGCCCGGCTTCACCTGTGGTTTTGGGGGACATCTACAGGCAAACCATAACCAGATGGCTCCAGCAACCACTCATTTTTGATGCGATCCTTGATTCATCATGAGCTGGGGAGAGTTCTGTGTAGAGAGATGGAGTAAGTGTACTGCATCACGTCTCTTTGCCTTGTAAAGCCACTAATGTCATCAAGCCCACCTACCTCATGGCCATGTCTAACCCCATTCACTACCGCCGATGTCTCCACTCTCAAAGGCCATCAATACATCGCTTTGGGAATAAGATTCCATCTCAAAAACAATAAGAAGTATCTAAAAATTACAGTAGAATATTCAGCCACAGCAATACAAAAACACACACTTTGGCAAATTATTTCAGAAAGGTGATGTTTTTCAGATAATATGCATTAATTCATACAAGAACTGTTTCCAGAACAATCATATAGGTAAGGTCAAGCATCTAGATGACAATCACCTGAACCCTCAAATAGCTTAAGATCAAAGTGGAAAGATTAGAAAAACATCTATTATATTGAATAACTGCGTAAAATTTGTAAATTTTGCTTTTTTAATTATTTATCTGATGGCTGGGGAAATAGCTTGGGGGTGTAAGCACCTGCCTCGCAAGTGCAAGGACCCAAGTTTGATCCCTGTTATCGCATGCCGTGCTGGCCCCAGAACCACGGAAATTGGGCATGGTGGTGCATGCCTGTAATTCCAGCTCTGGGGAGGCTGAGACAGGAGGATCTCTCTGAAGGTGAACTATGTAGTGAGTTTGTGTATCAAATAAATAAGCAATGACAAAAACAAGTTTAAAATATTTATCTTCTGGATTTCACATATGAGCAAGATAAAATAAAAGTGAAATTAGGGTTGTAGTCTTTGTGGAAACTGGAAAGAGGATCTTAAGACAGCAAAGAATAAATGGGTGAATAAAAACGTTCAGGATGCAATATGTATATGAACCAATTCCTCAAGAAAAGTGGAATTTTTACGTATTACAAGCAAATAACCACATGCATAAAAATAAATTTCATTGGGAGAAATTGTAGTATATGCAAAGTTAAAAGCACAAATGGTTTTGGGCAAGAAAAAAAAATATTATAGGCCTGGTGACTGATAGGAGATGTTTATTCAATGGAAAAGGATTATCGAGAATATTCAATCAATTGGACCTGCATATATAAACATTGTATTGTCTCTTTGCTGTATGATTGAAAAAGTAAATAAAATCTGAAAGATACAAGAGATACTGTGAAAGGGAAAGAAACTGTTCAAAGGAAAGGAGCAATTGGGATGAGGGAGAGAAGGAAATAAAGACAGAAAAAAGAAATATATATATGTAATTATACAGGATGGCTTGGATAATTGTAGTGATGATTTCTGCTAGTCTACTGAAAGGCGCAGTTAATGCTTTTCATCTTTGGCTTCTTCTTCTTTCTTTTCTTTTTAACATTTTTGATCCATTTTGATTTCTTATATCTGGCAATGTGAACAACTAACTCAAACACAACTATGTGTAACGGAACAACCATTGCCGAATTCCTATCGTTTTGTTCAGCGAAATTCTGTGTTTCTGGTTTCTTCTCTTTCTTTTTTCTTTCTTTCTTTCTTCTTCCTCTTATCTTTTCTTTTCTTTCTTTTGTATTTTTTATTCTCCATTTAAAGTAGTTTAGAAGGACCAGCCAAATACCTCAGCAGATTAAAGGGCCTGAAAGCAGTGGCGGAGCCCGGGGTTGACCCCAGGCCTGCTATGCCGTCCTGGTCCGAGGGCGCACTGAGACAGCAATTGAGGTGGTGCACGCCTGTAATTCCAGCTCTTGGGAGCCTGTAAACAGGCTGTAAACAGGGAGATCACTACGCGTCCAATCTAGTAGTGAGACCCTGAACATTCTGTAGACCCTGCCCTAAAATGCAAAAATAAATAAATAAATAAAACAGCTTAGAAAAAAAATATTCAATGCGAAAGCTGTGTTCCTCAGTTTTCTATTCCTGTTAGACATCACTGAGGCAATAAAATTACAGGGAAATATTGTCTTCTGGCTTGAAGTTTTAGAAATTTTAGTCTATGTTTTTGTTGTGCACTGCAGTGGAAACGTGGTGTAGAAATAATTTTAATTTTTGCAGAGAGCAAAAGGTGATCCAGGGACCAAGATTGCATGCATGCCCCATGGTCTAACTTTCCCTCACTAAGCTCCACCTCTTAAAGGAATAACCACCTTTGAATAAATCTACCCTGAGGACCAATCTTCCAATACATGGAATATTTTGGAACATTCACTTTCTAAACCGTTACAGTAGAAACACTGCATACAGTGGAAAAATGAAGAATGTTTTCTAGGGTTGCAAAAACATTAGAAGTGTTATTTAGGTGGATATTTTGAAAACCCATAAGGTAGAAAAGAAGATTAGACTGCAATTTTTGGTGTTATAAAAGTATCAGATTCTATTCTAAAGCTTTTAAATATTTTCCCCAAGTGCTTCAAAAAGAATTTCATCTTGTTTTTTTTTAATTTTTATTTTTATTTTTATTTATTTTATTTATTTATTTATTTATTTTTGAGACAGGGTCTCACTATGCAGTTCAGGCTGGCGTTAAGCTCACTTTGTAGCTCAGGCTGGTCTCGAACTCACAACAATCCTCCTGCCTCAGCCTCCCGAGTGCTGGGATTACAGGCATGCGCCACCACACCCGGCTTATTTTTATTTTTTTTTGAGACAGGGTCTCTCTATGCAGTTCAGGATGGACTCAAACTCACAACAATACCTTTGTCTCCTGAGTGCTGGGATGACAGGTGTGTACCACTATTCCTGTCTCAAAAAGAATTTTGAAAAAAAAAAAAAAGTGCAATCATGATCTGTTTAATAACAGAAACATTCTAAGAGACAAATTACTAAGTGATTATTTTGCCACTATGTGGACATCATTGATTGCCTTACCAAGTCAATACATTTCCCAGGCCGGGCTCCAAATTATAATTCTGCAGAGCCCTGGAATTACAAGCACTGTGGTGTAACACCAAGGGACAGTCAGCTTGGGATCCCGGCTGTACTGAAGCAGTCAGGTGCTGCACGTGGGAGGCCCAAGTGAGGGTTGCTGCTGCTGGAGGGACAGCAGGAAGCACTGCAGAAGAGAGAGGCTGGTGGGAAGATGCTGGTTCTCTTGGGCTGCTCTGCTGGAGGACCTTGTGATGCCAGCTGTACTGATGAGGTTGGTTGTTCTCATTGGAGAAGGGGCTCAGGACTTCATTGTCATGTTTAATGGCTTCGGTTCACTTGGGGGAGCTCTGATCTTCACCTTGAGCATCTCTTCCTGGCTATTCAAGTTTCCTGGAGGAGCTTGTCAAGCTGGCTTTCCTGATGGGAAATCAGCTTTCCTCACCACTCAGGGAGCTCTGGAACTCGCTGTCACTGAGGATGGTTTGCTTTCGGGGAGAGCTCTGCTTCTTACCTTGAGCCTTGCTTCCTAGCCCCAGTTCAGATCCCTCAGGCTCCTAGCACAGCTGTTTTATCCTGCTGGCACGGACTTTCTAGCTTCCAGCACTGTTCTTTGGGTCTTTCCAGAACAGATCCATGAAGCGGGCCTGCATGAGAAATTACTATGGGCTCTCGGCCTTCAGGTGAACTTGTGGGAGGCTTTGCTATGGTCTTGACCTGAATTCATGCAGGGTATTAGGATCAAGTCCCTCAGCTGCAGTCTTTGGTCTGTAGTGTGTGGATATATGTCTTGCACTCTTTGTATATGATCTTTTGTGTGATCCATTATAAAATAATCTTATAATTAAGTGTCCTGAATTGTTTTGTTCCCCTTGCAAAACCCCAAACACAACAGGCATGTAGCAACATTGGTCTGAAATTTTTAAGGCTTTGGTCTGAAATTTTTATACAATCAAGAGCAGGAAGAACAAGACTTGCATGCGGTTCTTTCTGGCCACCTGCAATGTGATATTTCACACTAAGGATTTCTATAAGTAGGAGGGATACACTGGTTATCCTGCAAGTGCAGTGCTGTATGCACAGAAATTACACAGGTCACAGGTCAATAACACACAATTCATATAATTTCATGTAATATGCTTAACATGGTAGTTTCTGTGATACCAAGGCCAACCCAGACACAGAAGTCATGGCTTTTGCTATGACAAATGGGACCACATTCATCTCTGAGTGGTCTCTCTCTGACACTTACGGGTAGCGTGAGTTTACAACTGACAAAGTTTGGCCCTAAGCTTAAGCACTAGTGAAAAACACTGCTTTCATTAGTTTCTTCACTTAAATCAAAGCCACTGCCACCCTCCACCCTACGGGGAGGGTATCCCACAATTTTATTTAACTCAATTCTTATCTTACCTGTGTCACCTTATTATCTTTATTAGCTGTCACTTGTCTTCCTCACATCTTTTGATAACCAAGGCTGCATCTCCTCAGGTAATCTTCCTCCTCTGCTTCCAGTTCTCTGCTTCCCTACATAGTGATGCTGTCGAAAATTGTCTCTTTTCTTCTTCTAGTCTGATCCCTTCTCATTATTCTCCTTGCTTCAGTAATTTCTGTGAGCCCTTGTGAATTGGTGGTGATCAAATAAACAAGAAAATATGTACAATCAAGTCGCGAGTGATACATTCTGTAGAGGCCTTCTTATTGGTACATGAAACAAGCATGGTCCTCTTTTTCCATCAAAATTCCAAAAAGTTAGAGAATGAGAAAACAATAAACAGAAAAGCAGGGAGCTAGGGAGATGGCTCAGTGGAATAAGAGCTTCCCTAGCAAGTGCAAGGGCCTGAGTTCATTCCCCAGTTCAGCCAAGAAAAGAAAAGAAAAGAAAAGAAAAGAAAAGAAAAGAAAAGAAAAGAAAAGAAAAGAAAAGAAAAGAAAAGAAAAGAAGAAAGGAAAAAAAAGAATGGAACAGTTGTTTCAAAAATGCGGCTTCAAATTCAGAGTGTATTGTCTGTCCTAAGATGTTATAGAAAGTATGTAAAGTCTAAGCAGAAGTTTTGTACCCTATTAGTCCATGAATCTATAAAACTACACGTTTCACGATTCTGAAATGGTTTTGTATTCTAATTTTTTGCTGTTTTTTTTCTTTGACACAGATTAGAATGTTAACTTTAGGAAGATAATGAAAAGAGAAAAAGGATCAGAAAACAGTCACACACAACTCCAGAATTTTTTTTTTTTTTTTTTCTGCATTACTGGGGATTGAACTCAGGACCGTGCACTTGCCCGGCACGTGCTTATTCTACTGAGTTATCGCCGCGACCCTGACAACTCTAGAATTGTTGGAAGTAAACATCAAAAATTTCTATATTTATTCATTGTGCAGAATTTTTATAGTCATTTTTCATATAATTAAAATATAATTCATATCATAAAAATAAAAATTCATATAATTAAAAATAAAATGAAGGTTATTTTCACTAAATAAAATCATTTAATAAAGATTTCAGTGCTCTATGTATTTTTTAAATCTTTAACTTTTACCTTTTAAAAGAGAATAAAAATTAGTAAAAGCAAAACATTAAAATCAATACAGAATTTCAGTAAAAAACCGTTAAACAATTTCAGTAAAAAAACGATAGGAATTCAACAGCAGTTGTTATATTACATATTGTTGTCAAATTACTTGTTCAGATTATCAACATAATCATGCAAAATTGGTCAAGAAAATTAAATAGAAGAGAGAATAAAAAATGTAAGCGTTAACTGCACCTTTAAATAGATTGCATAGTTCTTTCATGTATTTTAAACATATCCATTGTTTCTGTATTTCTTGTGTGTCAGAATTGAAGAATCACATTTGCATCTATTAAAATCAAAGTAGTTATTCTAAACACCCACATGGAGTGAGACCCTAGCAGCCCATGTGAGTCAAATCTGTACACAGCAGGATGATTTCCTTGGCTGCTGGTTTCACAAGGATTTTTTTCTCCTTCCCAGATTGTTAAGCCACACAGATGTACCCCAGAGATGCCTGTTGTACCTATTACTTTCCCACCACTAGGATAAACTAACCAAAAAAAATAACACAACTGGAAGGAGGAGAGAATTATTTTATCTCACACTTTCAGTGTCTTAGTCCATGGCTAAGTCTGTGGCCCCAGGGGCAGGGTGGAAGGGCCTGGCGGAGGACAGCCACTTAGCTCATGGTGGCCTGGAAGCAGAAAGAGGAGGCAGAGGAGCCAGGGCAGGAAGCTCATCTTTCCAGGCCCAGCCCCATTCAGACTCCCTTTCCTAAGAGCACATTCACCAGGGAACTCGTGCGTGGATTAATGCACTGGTGGAGACAGCGTCCAAATGAGCCCGTAATTTCCCTAAGCCAAATTGGGGAACAAATGAGAGTTTTTGGTGACATTCTTAATCTACTGCACAATGCCCGCCTTCCTGAGTGGTTCGCTCCATATTAAGCAGCATCTGTGTCTTAGTCCAGGCATTGCATTGAGTACAATTAGACCAAAGCATGCAATTTTTCTTTGAAGATAATTAATCAATGTGTTTTTTTAAAAGAGAATACAGAATTGCATAAATTAGAAATGAATTTCACTCAACAAAATGATACAAATTCAACAATGATACATTGCATATTGTTATCTTCAAATGAGTTGTACTTCAGATTCCTGCGGCTCTATTGAAGGGAGGAGTTAATGGTTCATATGTTTTCTCTCTCCCTGTTTTAATGTTTGGCCCAATTTGCATGATTATATCTGTTAATCTGAACAACCAATAAGAACACAATTTGTGTTTCTCATTTCTATTCCTAGCATAGAACTCAAACTCTCCCCGTTTTTTGACTCTTGCAGGAAGTAGCCTGGGTGACAATTTGGATCCAGAATATCTTCCACAAGACTGCTTGTGTTGAAGAGTACTTTGGCAACCAGGGAGGGGGCTTTTGGAAAGTGTTTCTTTGTACATAAGGGGCCTGACTTCATGAATGGATGAACTCATTCATGAAAATGATAATTTTGTGGAATGGTTGTCAGACAATGAATACAGAAGCTGAAGAGAGTGGAACAGAGGACGTAAACTTCGGGGACAATATCTGGCCTCCATGTCCATCCCCCTCTCTCCCTCTCTTGCCTCATTTTTCTTCTTTGCTGGATACAGTAAATTGGGCAATTTCTTTCCTCTGAACCCGTGTGCCACGGTCATCTTGCCTAGCACATGCCTAAATGCAAAGGAACCAGACAATTGTAAATGAAAACTCCTGAAATACTAAAGCAAAATAAACATTTCCACTTCAGGGTGCACATGTTGGGTCATTTCTTCATAGTACTGGAAAAACAACTACCACAGCCCAGTAATTTTATTTCCTTATTATATTTCTCTCTCAGGAGACCCCGTGTGCCTTTAGTGAACACATCTGAAATATTTCCACAACTCACTGGAGTCTTAACGCAGAGACCTACCGGTAGGCACCTAACCAGGCAAACACGGCCCCATGATGCAGAAGATTTATTTAAAATTAAATGATACATTTAATTCAGCTCTCCCATGTTCTTCTACAATATATCCCAATTAACATACCCTTTCTTACTATTTATTCTTTCACAAAGGAGAAAGAGGCTTTGATTTCCAATAATGAACAGGAATTCTGTGTCACCTCCACGGTGCTTAGAATTGACTTGAATCTCATAGTATTGCAGCAAATTAGCAACAATATAATAATAATAATAAAATAATAATAATGACTTAGGTTCAAGCAATGTAAGACCCCAGTTTGCATTCATAAAAAAAACATTAATTTTCACTATGCCCTTTACAAGCAAAATGAACAACACAATTGTTCACTATGTGTCTACAATGAAGAAAAGCTGATCATTTGCAGTTGTCAATTATGTTGAAATCTGTAGCCTGTCTTTTAATTTTTTTTAAAAATCTGACCTAAACCAGTCCTGCTTTTGAGCAGGGCCAAGGCCCCGAGGATATAAGACCTGCTCAGAAACCTGGCTGTCAGGTACTGCCTCACAGAGAAGGTCAGCTGTGCCAACAGAACAAATATTTATTAGACTACAGATACGTTTTGATGAATTCAAGAAAATCTTCAGACACAGGACCTTTTCACAAAAGATGTACATCAAACTGAAAAGAGTGGTGTTCAGATGGCAGGATTTGATAGGCTGTGGGGTGCTTTAGGCCAATATCTCATTTAAAGTTCACAAAGGGCAAAAACGTACATTGCCAAGGACCAATAAGACTATGACCCAATCACGTCTCCTTGAAGTTCCTCAGTGGTTGGGTGGGGCTTCACACCCAAGTCTATGAGAATTTATTACATGCATTGTTTCTGTCTTTTTTCCTTTATTTTTTAAAGAGGATAAAAATTAGTCAAACACACACACACACACACACACACACACACACACACATACTAACAATACCAAATTTAATTAAACAACATGATAGGAATTCAACACTGGTTGTTGCATTGCATACTATTGTAAATAGGGCTGCTACAGCAAGTTTTCACGAACTTGGAAGTTTCAAACAGCACCCACTGTCTTGTGGTTCTGGAACTCAATCCAGCCAGACAGAGAGTGGGTTGTTATCAGTTCGCTCCAGATTCTGTGCCTTCGGATACCCAAGGGACAGCCCTTTGCTGTCCCCGCCTTTTGAAGCATTTAGAGATCGTCCCTAGTTCTTGGATCATGGTTTTAATTTCCATCTTTTAAACCAGCAATAACAAAATAACTGGAGCTCCTTTGTCCCTCCTGTCCTCCCTCCCTCTTTCCTTTTTTTCTTCCCTTCATTACTCCTTTCATTCCTCACATCCTATTATCATTTTTATCAATGTGCTTGGTACAGGGTCTCCCTACGCAGCTCAGACCCATAGTGGTCCTCCTGTCTCAGCCTCTCCAGCACTTGGATTACAGGCCTGCACCACCACTCCTGGACTTGGTGGCCAACTCAGCATGCCCAGGGGCGGGGTCAGGGCCAGCAAGTCATGTGGTGCCAGGGCATGTCCTATTAATGTTATTACTTTTCTGTTCTTACACACGTTCGATGGTAACATCAGGCCTGTTTGGAAGATCTCCATAATTTAAAAGCCAACAAACTTCATTTACCTGCCTCTTGGGCAGCACTTGATTGTAGGCATTGCAAAGCTCACAGATTCCAAAAAATTTATATGCGGACATGTCTGCCGAAGTCGTCCCACTTTCTTGTTCTCAAGCTGTTGGCCAAAGAAACTGTTTCCTCATCAGTCACATTATCGAAAAAAAAAAATATTTCTATGTACAACAACAACTAAAAACAATTGAGTCAGATAAGGCAAAGTGAATGGCATATGCTGCAGGATACTACTCAGCTTTTCTTCTGGATGGTTAACAACCTAAGTTCACAGATCAAAGTTGGAGAAATAGAAGAGCCACAAGGCCAGCCAACATTTTGGCCCTAGCCTTTCAAGGTCAGCAAAGACTCAGGACATAGGAGAACCTGTACTGCAACATCATGAAACTCAGTTAAGCTCTAAATTTTCTGATCAAGGAGACTATGGAGCCATAGAGGAAAGAGATCAAAGTTCTATAGTGTGCCTGGGGAGAGTCACATGAAGAGACTTTCGCTCAGGCTCTCACGGAGAGCAAACTGGTCAAGCATTGGCCAAGACTCATCCACATGGATGACACAGACAAAGGATCTACAGAATAAGGTACAGGACTACAAGATAAACCCTGAGGAGACTTCACTGACCTCATAAAAAACAAAAAGTACATGAGTTGGTATATAGGTCTTGCTCTATCTAGGTCTTAACCATCCAGCAGAAAAGTATAAAAATGAGGTATACACTGTGGGGCCATAATA
>PVKA01045969.1:12500-15214 GCA_004027165.1 Ctenomys sociabilis | reverse complement strand
TCACGGCTGCATATATTTCGGTATTTTTAGAAAACTGAACAAACTAATCAGAAAATTTGAATCTTACGTGGATTGCAATATTATATAAGATAAATTTTGATCTAAGAATATTTCCATTGTTTTTCACAATGTATTCATTGGAGACATCTTATTTTAGGGTAATTTAAATGTAAAAGTTTTTGGAAAGCATTAAACAGTTTTCTAAATGTCTATTGATTACTAAGAAAAGATATGCTAGTCTAACAAAAACAGCAAGAAAATTTGGCAAGAGAAACTACATAGTGCCAGTTAAGCTTTCAAACATATCATGCCAGTAAAAGTTTCAGCCCTTTTATGTTCCTATAATAAAATACCTGAGACTGGGGAAAGAACAGTGAAGTGCTTATTCTACTGAGCCATCTCCCCAACCCCACTGGGGAAAGAACAGAAAACACAAATGCACATTTTATGGTTCTGGAGGCTCGAAAGCCAAATACCTAGGTTAGTCTGTGTTGAAGTCTGGTGAGGGTCTTCCTAATATGTTCTTATGTAAAAGAAGGAATGAACAGTTTGCATTCTCTCTCTCTCTCTCTCTCTCTCTCTCTCTCTCTCTCTCTCTCTGTCTCTCAGTAGAAGAGTAGATTCTCCCCCACTTACCCCTTCATAAGGCATTGATGTAGTATGCTTGTCAATTTCCAGTAGACTTTACCTCTTGATACTGCCACAATGGAGAATAAGATTCAGCACAAGTATTTGGAGGATACCCTAAATGTAAACAAGCTGATAGTCTTCCTCTACTTTTTATGATAAGATCAGTATCTGTAGTTGGTATGCAAGAAATAATATTTTTAAAAATTTGTTAAACGTTTTTCTGAACATAAAAGATCCTCCTTGAGCATATTCCAACACTTTAAACCTGTGTGGTTCAATATCAGTGTTGCACATTTTCACCTTTTCATTCTTTTTTGTAATTAATTGTGTCTAAAACCCCATAATTAAATTTGATTGCATGTTCAAACCCTTTTAAAGCTAAAACGATTTTACTTATTTTATCATTGAATTTTTCTTTAGTTCATTTATTTCCTGTAATTCCGGGGAAAAAATCTATTCCCTTTATGTTGGTTATGAATTATTTAGTCACTGGTTTTGTTTTCATAGTTTTTACTCCTGATTTGTCCTGAGATTCATTCATAACTAGATAGTTAGTTCATTTTCCATGCACTCGGATTTACTGTATAAGTCTATAATTTTGTTTAGAGCAGCAACAAAAATAGATTTTTATTTTACGACCCACTTTTGGTACTTTTATTGTTCCTACATCATCCTACTTTATCTGAATTAGCCGCTACGTATCTTGTTTATTTTTCTGCCTTTCTAATATTTTCTTTGCTGAATTTCCTTCTTTTTTTTTTTTAAGAAAAAAGACTCATTAAAACAAAATGTATGCATTTGAAGCTCTTTCTTGTTATATTTCTAATAAATAATTTTCAAATAGTTTTGTTCAATACAATTGATTTCCAATGGTTTCAGGACACTGTTTAGAAGAGTTGAGACTCATTGCTTTGCTTCTGTTTATTCTGTTGTATAGAAGGTGTCAGGCGCAGTGCTCTCCACTGCACACACCAAATGCTCTCCATTTCTCCTCACTTACTAAGGAAAAAAATTGTCTTGGATCAAAGACTTATCGTCATTGTTAAACATCTGCTCCACTGAAGTTGAAGTTCCTTTTGCCATTTAACTAAATGAGATTCTACGGGAATTTTTCTGCAGGAAGACTGGTTACATTTTCCAAATATTTTTCCAAATAAAGTTTACAGTTGTTATAAGAATATATTTCTCCTCCAACAGAGTTGGAGTTTATGTATGCCAACAAGTTTTGAGCTCTTAGCGTCTCTCAGAGCTGAATGGCTTAGTTACCTGATATCTCTATGTTAAAAAGGATAATAGTTTCCCTTACTTGCTAGCTGTACACAGGATGCATATTTGTGGGAGCCAGTACTGAAAATCTAAGTATGAGGCCCTTTGCATCTAGGCTTTATATGTGACCATGCTGGCAGGCTAGCAAGAACTCTAGAGACAGAATGTGGGGTGACTTGGAGGGAGGCCACAGACTTGTAACCCAGGGTACAGGCAAGTTTTCTCTGCAAGCTATCAACTTCATGTACTTTTTCTTGAACTATCTTTTGAACTCATTTTTCATAGAATGCCTTTGGTTCTCATATAGTAAAGAACACTTACTTAATTCAAATCAGTGTGCTACTTTATTTATTTATTTATTTTTTCTGTATTTAGGACAAGGTCTACAGGTCCTCACTACATCAATAGGACTTATAGTGATTCTCCTGTTTTCAACCTCCCAAGAGCTGGGATTACAGATGCATGCTACCATACCTAGTCTTAATCACTTTCTCAGCATGCCCCAAGAGCCGGTATACAAAGCATGTGGGGCACTGAACCCTGACCTCTGTGCTCTGCCTATGCGGGTACTTTAGTCTGCTGAGCACCCTTAAGACAGTGTGCTACTTTAATAAACGGGGGGGGGGGGAAGCAAGGAGATGACTCAGTGGAATAAATGCCTCCCTGGAAGTGCAAGGGCCTGAGTTCAATCCCCAGTTCTGCAAAAAATAAAAAAGAGTGGCCTTTAGAGCTCTGCTTTTGTCATGCATCTTCTTCCATCATGTAACATGAGTCATTCGAGATCTGCACCATCAACCACTGTCTTGACTGGGATTCCT
>PVKA01045969.1:0-7500 GCA_004027165.1 Ctenomys sociabilis | reverse complement strand
TTAAAAATATCAATCATGAGTCTACAAAACTGTTTCAATGAAAGTGAAGACAGAGATTCAGATCTTGAGGATGCTGGTGCAGCTAGTGAAAAGGTGAGAAAGATCTCTTAAAAACAATGAGAATGCATGAAAAAGTAATCCATCACCTGCAAGATGGTGCCAGGATAAACAATGTGAGATTAATTGGTATCAATGAGAATGAAGGAGTCAATACAAATGATATAAAAAGAATATTGGCAGAAGTAATTGCAGAAAACTTCCCAAATATGAGGAAACAATCCAACATTCAGGTCACTGAACCAAATAACTTCAACCCAAGTAAAAACACAACGAGATATATAATAGTCAAGATCCCAGAAGTCCACTACAAAAATAATATACTGAAAGCTGCTAGAGAGAAGTAGCAGATCACATTCAAAGGAAAACCCATCAGTCTTACAGCCAACTTCTCTACACAAAACATAAAGGCAAGGAGAGCGTGGAGCAGAGTACTTCAAGACCTGTATGAAAACAAATTCCAGTCCAGACTATTATACCCTGCAAAACTCTCTTCTAAGTTTGATGGAGAAGTGAAATACATCCATGACAAAGAACAACTAAAGAATTTCATGATGACAAAGCCATCCCTACACAAGCTACTGAAAGATGTTCTAGAGAGAGATCACAATGACCAAAACTCCATGAATGAGAATGGAAGGAACCCACTAAACAGGACAAAGGAGTAAACAAGAGCAGGTAAATATCAGGAAAAATATAAGTCAGCACATTTCAGTTATAACCATCAATGTAAATGGACTCAGTTCACCAATTAAGAGAAATTGACAGGCACAGTAGATTAGGAAACAAAATCCAAAAATATCCTATATACAAGAAACACACTTAAGTGAAAAGACATTCATAGGCTCAAAGTCGAAGTATGGAAAACTATACTACATGCCACAGAAACTCAGAAAAAATTAGGAGTAGCAATTCTGTTCTCAGACAGTCTCAACATCAAATCAAGAATGGTCAAATGACACAAAGAAGGTCGCTATATATTGGTCAGGGGAAAAATTCAAGAGCAAGAGGTAGCACTGATAAATATCTATGCACCAAACATAGGAGCACCAAAGTATGGAAGACAAATCTTATGGACATGAAATCCTAATATCCAAGATCACAATCTTAACAGAAGACCTTAACCACCCCTTCTCTCAGAAAAACTAGGCAAAAAATTAGCAAGGAAGTAGCAAAACTGAACAAGAGCCTGGAACAAATATACCTGGTGGACATATACAGAGTGTTCCACCCAACCACAGCTGAATACACATTTTTTTTCTACTGCACTTGGGTCATTTTGCAAAATGGGCCACATACTAGTTCAGAGGGCATGCCTAAGTATATGAAAGAAAACAGAAATTATCACATGCATATTATCTGACCACAGTTCAAAGAAACTGAAAGTAAACAACAAAAGAAACAAGAAAAACCCACTAAATCCATGGAAATTAAACAACACCCTACTCAGTAATCAATGGGTCACAGAAGGAATTAAACAAGAAATACTACAATATCTACAATCCAATGAAAATTCAAGCACAACTAACCGGAATTTATGGGATGCAATTTAGGCAGTTCTTACAGGGAAAATCATATCTATGAACACACTTTAGGAAAACAGAATGGGAATAAATAAACACCCTAATGTTGCACATCCGACATCTAGAAAAAGAAGAGCAAACAAAACCGAGTGCAAAGATGGGAAGAAATATACATAAAGATTGTAGCAGAAATTAACTCCACTGAGATGAAGAAAGGAGTTCAAAGAATCCACAAATCAAAAAGTTGGTTCTTTGAAAGACTATATAAAGTTGATAAGCCTCTAGCCAACCTCATCAAAAAGAGGAAAGAAAAATTAAAATAACAGCGATAAGGAATGAAAAGGGTGAAATCACCAAAGACCCAGTGGAAATTCAGAAGATTGTCAATAGCTACTTTGAGAATCTTTATGCTCACAGAGTAGAAGACATAGATGAAATGGAGAGATTCCTAGAAAGGTACAAATTACCAAAACTGAACCAAGAAGATATAAGAACCCTCCATAAGCCAATAACAGCCAACGAAATAAAAAGCCTACCGACAAAGAAAAGTCCAGGTCCTGATGGATTCACAGCTGAATTCTACAAGAAATTTATAGAAGATATAATCTCTATACTTCACAAACTCTTCAATGAAATAGAAAAGGAAGCAGTCCTCCCAAAATCATTTCTAGAGGCAAGTATTATACTGATTCCAAAACCAGGAAAATAAACAACTAAAATGTAGAACTACAGGCCAATCTCCCTCATGAACATAGATGCAAAAATCCTCAATAAAATCCTGCAAATAGAATATAGCAAATATCAAGAACATCATACACCATGACCAGGTAGGATTCTTCCCAGGGACGCAAGGATGGTTCAATATTTGAAAATCTATAAATGTAATACAGTGTATGAATAGACTGAAATCTAAAAACCACATGATCACCTCAATTGATGCAGAGAAAGCTTTTGACAAAGTCCAACACTCATTCATGTTCAAAACCCTAAAGAAATTGGAATAGATGGACTCTAACTTAATGTGATAAAAGCCATCTATGACAACCCAAAAGCTAATATAATCCTAAATGGGGAAAAACTGAAATCTTTTAGTTTTAAATCAGGTACAAGACAAGGATGTCCTCTATCACCACTCCTATTCAATATAGTTTTGGAATAATTAGCAACAGCCATTAGAAAAGAGGGAAAATAAAAGGAATAAGAATAGGTAAAGAAGAATTTAAATTACCACTATTTGCAGATGACATGATACTTTACGTGGAAGACCCAAAAATTCCACCAAGAAACTATTAGAAGTGACATGGAAATTCAGTAGCATAGCAGGATATAAAGTCAATACTCAAAAGTCAATAGCATTCCTCTACACAGGTAACAAACACAATGAAAGGAAAACAATAGAAACAATACCTTTCACAATAGCACCACAGAAAATAACTTGGAATTCACTTAACCAAGGAAGTCAGAAGTCTTTTTATAGAAAATTACAACACCTAAGAAAAGAGATCATAGAGGATTTCAGAAAATGGAAAGATATTCCATGCTCCTGGATAGGAAGAACCAATATCATGAAGATGTCCGTACTCTCAAAATTGTTATATAGATTTAATGTAATCCCTATCACACTGCCACAAATATACCTCCCAGACCTAGACAAATCATTCCTAAAATTTACTTGGAACCACAAATGACCTAGAATAGCAAAGGCAATCTTGGCAGGAGGCATCACAATTCCTGACTTGAAATTGTACTACAAAGCCAGTGTGATAAAATCAACAGGGTATTGGCAACAAAATAGACCTGAGGATCAACGGAATAGATTAGAAGATGCAGAGGCTTCTACAAACACACTCAGCCACCTGTTTTTTGACAAAGGGGCCAAACAAGTTTACTGGAAGAAAGATAGCATCTTTAACAAATGGTGCTGGAAAACCTGGCTTTGTACATGCCAAAAACTGAGACTTGACCCCGTTCTATCGTCATGTATGAAGCTAAAATCAAAATGGATTAAAGATCTAAACATTGAAACAGAAACACTCAATCTCCTGGAAGAGAAAGTAGGAGGAACTCTTTAAGACATATGGGTAGGTAAAGAGTTCATGAACAAACATATATTCACACGGGAAACACTTGAAAGGATCAACAACTGGGATCCACTCTTCTTGAGGAGTTTGTGCACTTCAAAAGAAATTGTCATCAAAGTGAAAAGACAACCCACAAATTTTGAAAAAACCATAACTAATAAGCAATCAGAGAAAGGACTGCTGTCTGGAATATATAAAGAAGTAAGATGTATTAGGACCCTCAAATATAAAGACCCAATTTAGAAATGGGCATCTGGGATGAATACTCACTTCTCAGAGCACGAAATTAAAGAAGCGAATAAATACATAAAAAAATGCTCCACATCACTAGCCATCCATGAAATGCACATTAAAAACAGCCGTGAGATACCTTCTCACTCCAGAAAGATTGTGTTTCATAAAAATTAACCAACAACAAATGTTGGAGAGGTTGTAGGGAAAAGGGAACACATCTCCAATGCTGATGTTAATGTAGAATGGTACAAACATTGTGGAGATCAGTGTGGAGACTCCTCAAAAGAGTAGGACTAGAAATGCCATTCAAGCCAGCTATCCCCGTATTGGGAATTTTCACAGAGGAATTTTAAACATCATATCATATTGGTATATGTGTAGGTATGTTTATAGCAGCACAGTTTGTGATAGCAAAATCTTGGAAACAACCAAGATGTCCATCACATCTTGGGTTGAATGGTTGAAAAAGATGTGGTATTTCTACATAATGGAGTATTACTCAGCTATAAATAATGATAAACTTGAAGCATTTATATTGAAGTGGATGCCACTTGAACATGTACTCATGACTGAAATAAACCAGACATACATGTGCAAATATCCTATAGTCTACCTAGTATAAGGAGTCAAAAAAAGAAATACAAATAGAAATGTACAATCACAACTAAAAAGAATTTAGTCACATAGTTAAGGCAAACTGAACTGCATATGCTGCAGGGTACTAATCAGCTTTTCTTCTGGGTGGTTAACAACCCAAGTGCACAGATCAAAACTGGAGAAATAGCATAGCTGCATGGTCAGCCAACCTTTTGGCCCTAGCCTTTCAAGGTCAGCAAAGACTCAGGACATAGGAACAACTGTACTGTAACATCATGGAATTCAGTTGTGCCCTAAATTTTCTGATCAAGGAGATTATGGAGCCACAGAGGAAAGAGACTGATGATCTATAGTGTGCCTGGGGAGCATCACATGGAAAGAAAGTTTTCTCTCAGGCTCTCACAGAGAGCAAATTGGTCAAGCATTGATCGTGACTCATCCACATGGATGACACAGATAATGGATCTAAAAGTACAGGATTACAAGATAAACCCTGAGAGGACTTCACTGACCTCATCAGAAACAAAAGCTACATTTTTTGGTATATAGGTCTTGCTCTATCTCGGTGTTAACCATCCAGCAGAAAAGTATAAAAATGAGGTATATAACACAGGGCCATAATAGTAAGTTGAGCTGTAAATGGCTACAGTCAACAAGATCTTCAGATAACTCACTATTATTGTGGAATGCTGGATTGTGATGGATTGTGTTGCTGAGTCCAGGCACCTGAATTGGTTTAATGACAATGAAGTGTTCATATTTGACAGGTCCAGATTTTAAAAAAGGGGGTATACAAAGAAGAACCATGCTGTATGTGTATAAACAGTACAGTTAGGAAAAATATGCAGTGCTTCTGCATAATTCTATGAGAAGCAAGATTTGCACTGATAGTGGTTGGACAACATATTATGTCGGCTTCTAGTACTATGGACAACTAGTAGGCAGATAACAAGGTAGAAAGTATTCATTTTTGGATCTGTGATATATGAAAAGTAAGATAAATTGACAGCTACACTCTCTTACAGCTACACTGATTAGAGACATCTGCTATAATGATGTCTGTAAGTATATCATGTATATACCTTGTACGATACCAAAACATTATGAAAACAGTTTGGAATGTATTAATTTACTGAATCTGTCTTGTTAATTTGTCTTGAAACTGTCTTATTGCTATTTGTTCAATAATAAAAAGTAGATTTGATTTCCCCCAGAAAAGCTGTTATAAGAGTCATATATTTTCTTGAAGAAGAGAATTTGCTGAGCTCCAGATCTCAGAAAACTTTCTTGTTTACTTAAGAGAGGTGGTTGCACTGTTGTACAATTTCAGTCTAGATTGATATTTAAGAATAGGATTACAGAATTAAAATCCTTATTATCTCCTTAGCAAGGCCTGAAAAAGTACAAGAAATAGGCTCCCTATAAAGAGTTACTAGGAAATTTAAAGGCTAGGGGGCAAAATCATGTGAATGCATATTTATTAAATTTCTGATTGAATACCATCATGCATGCCTTTGCACAACAGTAACAACAAATTCCTAGCTCTAGTAACAGGCAAGAAAAGAGTAGAAAAGTAAAAGCAAACAAAAATGCAGTACATGGTTTAGAATTGTTAGAAATATGTTAAGCACCTATAAATCACGTTAAGATGTCTAATGTAAAAGGTAAATGGTGAAACAGAGTAATAAAATATCTAAGAAAATATTATACAATCAACATGCTGTAACATAAATTAGTAGCACTTAACGGGTACATTGATAAATTGAGCATGGTTGAGAAAAGAACTGGTGATTTTAAAGATATGACAAAGGAAGCACCCACAATTTAATGTAAAGGAAAAGAAAATTTTAAAAGACTATAATCTGTGAGTTAATTTTAAGAGGTAAAATGTGTTTGCATAGTTCATACACTAAAAGGAAATTAATAAGAAATGGATTAGATATCATGTAGATAAAAGAGAGGCTCCTAATACTGTCTTGACATTAAAGAAAATAAAATAAAAAACCCCAAACGATACTAACCTCACAGTATAGTCAGAACCAAATTTTGCAAGTTTTCATTAGGATGCTTGAAGGAAAATTGACAAATGCAAATATATAATGCAATTTTTTTCTCTCATCTTTTGACCCTGAAAGAAAGCATCAAAAGTTATTTTCTAAAAGAACTAATAAACATCAGATCTCTGTTAATCTTTAAACATGTATTGTGTGAGAGATGAGTAGGATTTGATCATAATGTTTCTATAATATTTGCGTGTATTAACAATTTAGGCTAACCTCACAATGCTTGGCTTCCAGCCTACAATAGGCATAAAAGGTACATTTAAATTAATGTACTATACTTCATTGAGAGTCTCTTGAACTAATTTAAATCAGTTCAAAATATGCTTTATTTCCTCAGATTAGTTTATCATACTACATTTAACGTTGCTGTATTTCACCCATTTTCTATTGAAAGTCATTGTAGCGTCTTATTCATATATTGTGTGCCAGATCAGCTACTACACAAGAAAAACTAGAATGGCAAAGATACTTTTTAAAATTATATGTTTTGTTATTTTAAAGAGAATAAAAATGTTAAAGAAATACATAATGCAGAATTTCAAAACAAGATGATAGGAAATTTATGATGGTTTTTATATTACATATTGCTATCTTCAAAGTAGTTGCTCAGATTATCAAAATATAGGCATGCAAAACTGATCAAATAATTAAAAGTTAATTGTTCCTTCTATAAACCAATAGAAATTAGTAGCATAATGATCTTAGCTCTCTCTCCAGATATATCATATATATAATAAAAATTTAGTATGTATGATTTTTCCTTTCTTTTCTCCTTTCCCCCATCCCAGTGGTTCTTTCTTTTTGAACAGTTTCTTTAATTTCCAAGTATCTATCTCATATTTAATGTACTCTTTTGGTTTTCTCCACTAGGGAGAAAACGTGGTGATTACACATATAGGAATGATTTATATCGTGTCTTCCTTCCTTCCTTCCTTCCTTCCTTCC
>PVKA01045968.1:0-15218 GCA_004027165.1 Ctenomys sociabilis | reverse complement strand
TTTTTTGTCTTTTTGAAACAGGGTCTCACTATGCAGTTCAGGCTGGCCTTAAGCTCACTTTGTAACGCAGGCTCATCTCAAACTCACAACAATCCTGCCTCAGCCTCCCCAGTGCTGGGATTACAGGCCTGCGCCACCACGCCTGGCTTTTGTGTGGGCCCTTGAGAGACACGACCTAGGTCCCCTTTGCCTTTGAAGGCCTCTCTGCCCACCTAACTTTGGGATCCCCCACTTGTAGCATACTGGTTGCCTGAAACTCCTTAAAATTGCATCTCTTGGAAGGTTAATTAACTAACTAATCTCTTCAAGAACGTTCTCTGTAGCACTTTCAGCATTTCTGGAGGCCTGTTCATTTTGAACTGTTGAAGTTAGTTCCCTGTCCTGAAGCTGCCTTGGGGCTCTATGCTACAAGCCAAGCATCCCACCCCTTTATGCATGCAGTCTCTATCTTTTTCTCTGCAGTCAGTCTGCTGCTCAACCCTGAGGGCAAAAGAGAAAGATACACACAAAGGGGCACGTCAGGCAGCAACCTAAGAGCAGTGTTAGGTCAGGAGTTGCACTGATCTCCGCTTGGAGCATGTAGGATTCAGCACCACAGAGATAGTGCAATTAATAACAGCCGTGCTGCCTTAGGTACAGAACAGAACGGGGAAGCCAAAGGTGGTGGCACACCCCTATAATCCCAGCACTCCAGAAGACTGAGGCAGGAGGATCACAAGTTCAAGCTCAGCCTGGGTAATTTAGAGACTCAATGAAACTATGTCACAAAATTGAAAACTAAAAAGGGCTGGGGTTGTTCATTACAAAGGTCTTAGGTTGAGAAAGAGAGGGAGAGGGAGAGCGGTATGTAAAATGAACAAGATTAGCTTTGGTCCTCTTGAGAGTTCACAATAGATGTGGAAAATGAGCTGGAACAGCTTTTTTTTTTGGAACTGGGTATTGAACTCAGGACCTTGAACTTGCCAGGCAAGTGCTTATTTTACTGAGTTCTCCCTGGCCTGGAACAGCTTTAACCAAGGTAAAGTCGAATGGTTGTTAGAACACAGGAGATAAAAGAGAGAGGTTCACTGCTTGCCAGAAAGGTGACAAATGAGGAAGATTTCTCAGGTGAGCATTGAAGATAGAGAAGATTTCAACAGGTCTGACAACCAGTCCAAGGTTGGACTCTTACAGGCACTTAACAAATGTACTAGTTGGTGGATGAGAGGACAAAGCGTCACTGGACAGATCTCACGTCTATAGACACACAAGATTGTGCCGTGGCCCTTGAGGTTAGTTAGTGTGACTTGTGTCCTGACTCCAAGGCAAGGAGGCTGTGGCATTGATCGCCTCTGTTCCTGCAGGACCAGACCTCTGGGGCCTGTGGAGAGGAGGGGAGGGGGCAGGTGAGGAGAGCACTCTTAGCTGGAGCTGGGGCACCCTCATGGCTGCTCTGACTCTGATGTTGGCTGGGGTGTTGCAGGAGTGGGCAGATGCCTGCTGCAGGGGACTCCGGAGCGTCCACGCCTACATCCTGGTCTACGATATCTGCTGCTTTGACAGCTTTGAGTACGTCAAGACCATCCGCCAGCAGATCCTGGAGACGAGGTGAGCCGCTGTGATCGTCCAGTGCCTCCCTTGTGACTCCTCCAGTGCTGTCCTGCCCCTGAGGAAATGGGACAGTGGGCGGTCATGGGGGAAATATATGTGCCCGATTTGCTTCTCATACTCTCAAACATGCACACAGTTGTATATTTCTGTCCTCGTTTCTGTTGGCTCATTTTGGGACCTCAAGATTGGTAGCGCTAGTTAATATGTGAGCCTGTTTCCTCATCTATAAAATAGGAACAACAGTACCCATTTTGGATCAGTTGTGCTGATCAGAGGATGTTAATTCACCAAGGGCTTAGGGCTGCACCTGAAGCAAAACAAAGAGTACAAGAATCCCGTGATTGTGAGACTGGCCAAGTTTTGAGATTCTTGCCTCGCCCCGCAGGGTGATTGGCACCTCGGAGACGCCCATCATCATTGTGGGCAACAAGCGAGACCTGCAGCGGGGCCGCGTGATCCCGCGCTGGAACGTGTCCCACTTGGTGCGCAAGACCTGGAAGTGCGGCTACGTGGAGTGCTCTGCCAAGTACAACTGGCACATCCTGCTGCTGTTCAGCGAGCTGCTCAAGAGCGTCGGCTGCGCCCGCTGCAAACATGTGCACGCCGCCCTACGCTTCCAAGGCGCGCTGCGCCGCAACCGCTGCGCCATCATGTGAGGCCCGGGCGCCCTGCGGTGTCGTCCGCTGCAGCCTGGGGCCCAGCAGAGGGCAGCACCAGCGGGGTGAGGAGCCTGCGGAAACTGAACTCGCGATCCGAGCCTGGAATGGCCCCGTAGCCACGCACCTCCACTGAAAGGCCTGGGCGAGAGGGGGCCCCCGCAGGACTCCTCCGCCCTCCCCTTCTCACGCATTTGTCTTCCTGGGACAACCACCTTCACTGCTGTAGCTAGAGTAGTGTTCGCTCGGCCCGAGCTGGTGCCACATCCTTCTGGGATTGGGGGTGAGCGTGTGGCATGGAGGGTGGGTGAGGAGGTGCTGCTGCCTTGGCCGGGCCCCCGCCGGTCCTCCCCGGAGTGTGTCTTTGTCCAGTGTCCTCCTTTTCCCACGTCTGTCTGCCCAACCGTCTGTTAGTTCTTCCTTGTCTTAACGCCCTCCGGTGTCCCTCCCTATCCCCAGCTCCACTCACAGGGCTCTCATTCCGTTCATCCCCTTGTCACAGATCCTGGCAGCTTTGGATGCCAGGCCATCTGGCTCACAGCGCCACTGGCACAGGGCAGAGAGCTGCAGGTGGCCCACGGACCACAACCAAGAGGTCTAAGGGTTGAGGTCCCAGATCAGTCAGGGGGAAGAAGGCTGAGCTCTCCTTTTCCAGGGAGACCTCCCTGCCCAACAGCCCCCAGAGACACAACAACCTACCTTCCAGCCTTAACTCGATGGTCCATCCCTGCGGGGTACCCCTCACCCCTTTCCTGATCCCAAAGCCGGATCAACCCCTGGGTTAAAACTTTTGTTTTAATAGCATGGGGAGGGACTTCCCCCGAAGGACAGATTCCTTCCCATGATACCAGGTTCCATCCTCTATTACCTCCTGCATCAGGTGATTTGCCAGAGTGGGGGATGTAGAGTTCTGGGGGTCTGTAGGTTGTGGGTAGGGTGGTGCCTAGAAAGGGGTCAGATTGTGCCAGTGATGATTCTGCCTTCCCATCCCACCCCACTCTGATTACCCCAAATTCTGCCTGCCTCAGATCTCGGGATACCTTGATTCTTCTGGGCAGGAGCTGGAAGAAGAATTATGGGGACCCCTGAGCTTGCAGAAGATATGCCTGCATCCCCACCCCTAGGTGGAGGCCCTCAGGATCTGACACCCTGCGTCCCAGCACCAGTTGGCCCTATGCCCTAAGTCCCTCCACCCCATTTTCTCCGGCTGCCTGGCCGGGTTTCTACCTCTTGTCACCGGAGCTGATCACTGTCAGTTTTGTACCGATTTAGAAATAATAATAATGACGCCAGGAAATGCCCCGAGGGATTCATGGGGGGACCCAAAGAGAGAAAAAGGAATGGTGCCCTGTACCTCACCCCTGGCCGAAAGAAGTTCTCTTTGAGGCTGAGCCCTTGGTCCTGGGGCAGTAGGAGGCTATCAGGGACCCTTGGATAAAGGGGAAGGGCACATAGAACAGTCCGGCTTCAGCCAGGGCTACAGCACAGAGGCCAGGAAATCAGGTAGCCCAGAATGTTGGTGCAGAGGAGGCTGGGAGCAGGTCATGGGTGGGGAATGCGTCACTGAGATCCGGTGTGGAGGATCTACGGTTCTGCTTCCCCCACTACTCTCCACTCCCGGGGGCAGCACAGCCCTACAGCAGCTGCCCTGAGCTTGGGCGGTTGTACTGGGCTTCAGTCCCTGCTGTGCTCCATGACTTGGGCAAATGACTTGCCCTCTCTGAGCCTCCCTCTGAAACAGAGGAGGTGGCTCCCCTCCCCACACATACTTTGGAGTGACCAGGAGGGTAAGGAAGAGGGCTGCCCACTCCTGTCTTTGCACCCTTACCCCCTGGTTCACCGGTGGGGTGGGGGCCACAGGTAGCAGCATCTCCTGTGTCCTCTAACTCCCAACTCTGAGGCACCTGAGGTGAGGGTGGGGGACCCAGACTTCTGGCTGCCCCCAGTGGGAACCATTGGAGTGTATCCCCCATACCTCCCCCTCCACAGCCCTACACTTCATCCCAGGTCTTGGATTTCAAGCCCCTCCACACCCACTCAGAGTCTCTGTCCTTCCCCACTACCCACCAGGGTTCCCCACCACAGGGTCTGGAAGTGCGTAATGCCCATTAGGCTGTTGTTGGAAGTCAGATTAAACATCAGGGAGTGTTTCCCTTGTTTCTGTACCAGGGTGTTGGCTCTGTTCCAAATGGAAGCAGGGGATGTGTCTACAGTGCCTACCTGCTGAGCTTTGGGTGGTGGGAGGGTGACAAGGAAGTGGTTGCCAGTCCCAAGGCTCAGGTCAATGAGATCAAAGGAGAGAAGTTTGGGGATGGATCCTCTTTCCACCAAATTCTAAACCAGGAGGAAACATAATGTTCCCGTTGCTGTTTTTGCTGCAAACTTTTTATAACAAGACCCAATCCCCATTTCTCCCTCATCTTCTCCCTGCACAGGATTGACACTGTGGCCTCTTAGGCATAGCTTCTGGGACACTGATATGTTAGAGGTAGCTAGCCCTCTTACCCCTGAATGGGTTGGGTCCCAAGCCCAGTAGCCTAGAGCTTGAGTCTCTGTCCATGGTCCTGAGCCACCAGCCACCTCCAGGAAAGAAGCTTGTCTGGCAAGGTTGGCAGTCTCCGAAAAGAAGGCTTCTCTCACACCCAACTCCCTCCAGTGAGATAATACTTGAGGCTAAACTTTCCTACACCTCCACAGTCCTAGAGTTGGGGAGCACAAACATTGGAGCCTCTAGCACAGACCCACATATGTTTGATGACTTGGTGTTTTGAGAGGAAGTGGCCTTGGTGAGAGGCGAGGAGTTGAGGGAACTTTACTGTAGAAATGCATTAGGATACAAGGTCTTCCCCTTCCCTTTGGCAAATGCTGGAATTGGAATGGAAGTGACTGTCCTTTTGCTCAATGGAACAGACTGAGTCTATACTTGATGTTAGATACCTTCCTGGCCAACATCCTCTGTTGAGATGACAGAAGCTCCATACTGCCTTTCAATATGTGGGCATCCAATTTTCTCTCCTCCTCTACCTGCATGCTCATCAGACCCAGGATTCCTCTGAGGGGAGCTGAGCTTGATCAAGTTGCTGAGATCCTCGACCCCCCAAAGGTAAGGGGCTTTTCTCCAGTGGAGCTGGTGGCTCTTTTTGTCCTTCCATCTCTCTTGCTGAAGCTGTATCTATCTGGGATATTTCTCTTCTCTTCTTGCCCAGGTTAGATCTTAATGGCCTCTCCCTGGGGGGTGCCTTAGCAAGACCCAGGCAGAGGTAGGCCAGTGGCTTGGGAATTCGTGAAGGATCCTTCCCAGGTCTGTGGTCTCTCCGTGGCCGGATCCTGGGCCTCAGCTTCAGCTTATAGATGGATGGGACTCTCTTGGGCTTCTGGAGTGTTCTCTTGCCTTTGCCCAGACATCCCTTGGCCTTGTCAGAGCTGGGGTCCAAGGGCAAAGGTGTGGGGACCTCAGGGCTAGCAGACACCTTAGCGGCTGAATGGCCCTGCCCTCCTGAAAGTGAGACCTTCCCCATCTTGGTGCCTTTGGCATCAGGGCTTGCCTTTATCAATGGCCTAGTCTCTCTGGCCCCTAGCTTTTTGCTTATGTTTTGTCGGCCTGAAGAAACAGCTGGCTTATGGGACCCTGCAGGGGACATATTCCAGGCTCCCAGGTCCACTTTAAGGAGGGGTGAGGGACCTTGAGCCAGTTCCTGGATGACTTGGTCATAAAGACCCCTAGACTCAGGCCACTGCCCACCCAGGCTGGGGACATAGACTCCACTTCGAGGGATAGCTGGAGGCTCTGTGCCCTGTGGATGGGCACCCTGCATCTCTAACCTCTTCATGTTAGTCACAATCTCCTCATCAAGGCTGTGGTAGCTGGTTTGTTCCTTGGCCCTGTGCAGGGGCAGGGGAGCACACCTCCCCTTCGCCTCCTGTGGGCCCAGGTCCCAGGGCTCTCCACCCTCTGCAGTGACCTGAGTGTCTGCCCACTGGTTCCCCTGCTTCCTCCCTTCCACAGAGATGTCATGTCTGGACCCATCCAAGTCTCCTATGGCATCCCTTAATAGGCTGGGACCTCTGCTCAGCTCTGCTGTGAGTCCTCCACTTAGAGTACGTGGAAAGCTTCCTGGGGTGGGAGGGCGAGCAGGTGGCACCCCAATGGGGACCTTAGTGTACCCTTTGACAGGGGGTGGAGAATGGACAGATGCTGGCTCCCTGAGCTGGAGGGATGCACCCTCAGCCTCCCCCCGGGGTGGCAGTATGAGGCTCAGGAGCTTGGCAGGACCAGAGGAATGAGGCAGGGGAGATGGTCCTCTTGATGCCCCTTTGGTGGTGACTTGAGGAGCTTGGGATCCTCCAGGGTTGGGGGCCCCAGCGTGGGTTCCTTGGGTAGCCATCTCCTTGTGAGCCCAAGATGTGGAAGTCTTTCCCCTAGCGAGTCCCCCGGGGTGTCTCATCTCTCTTTTCCCTGATGGGATGCACTTTAGGTCTTGGTTCCTGTGAGTGGATGAGAATTGCAGACTGGGTGGGCTGTCATCAGCTGACAGCTGCCTCTCAGATGAAGTGAGAAGCCTTTCCTGGGACCTGAAAAAAGCAAAATCAGAGTCTGGAAAAAGACATTGAGAGCATAACCTAGTTCTGGGAAGGGGGGCTTTTCTCCTGCCTGAACACCAAGCAGGCAGTAAAGCACCCCCACAGCAGTCATTGTTCAACTCTCCTGGACTTTGTCCCCCAAGTAGCAGATAAGAGTAGAAAGAAACCTGGCCCTGGCCTAGGGTAACTTCAGGTTCTGACTGATAATCCCAGCCCAGAGGGCTGGCCACAGACAATACTTGTTGTGTGGGAAGGGCTTAGTGTGAGCTCTACCATGAGACAGCAGAAGGACCTGGGATATGTGCGTTCCCTTTGTGGGACTCAGCCTCCTTGCCTGTGAGATGAGCTGGCATGGGAAGAAACTAGGTCATTCCAAAGCACTGGGATGTTCTGAACACCTGAGATTTGTTAGGGTAGAGGCCCTGCTTCCTGTATATTGGGGTGGGAGTCCCCCAGAACAGGGACTACAAAGGAAAAAGAAGTTGTTCCCTGTACCTTTGGAGTGGAGCCATCTGTCTGAGGACTGGAGCCCCTGCTCTCTGCTTGCTGCAGAGTCTGGGGGAGGAGGGGGAGGAGGAAGAGGGTGGTCTTAGCTTTCGGCCTGCAGCAGTGTATGTCTTCCAGTCCACGGGGGGAAGCGGGCTCTGCGAGCGGCTGATGGTCATCGTAGGCTGGGGCACAGAGGGTCCACCCTGCACGCTCACTTCGTGCTGCACTAGTGGGGCTGGTGGCTTCAGGAAGCTGACTGGTTTGTGTGCTACCAACATAATCCAGAGAAAAGAGAGGAGAAAGGGTTCAAATTCTGCTGCTGGGGTTCATTGCCCCCTCTCCCAGCTGTGCCATGCCCCACATCCCAGTTTAAAGACTGGTGACTACAGTGGCAGCACCAGTATTTCTTCCTCATAGGAGAGTGGGGTAGGAGCAGATCAGAGGGTCCACCTAAGGGGCTTGTTAAAGCTGTATTCATACTGCTGGTCCACACCCCCTACTTGCAGTGTGTCCAAGTGCTGACTGAGATCACAGAAGGAATAAATACCTTCCCAAGTCACACCTGGTGCCACCAGACTCAAACTCCACAGAAATGCACCTTGACCGGGTGCTGATTTCACGTGTGTTGCCCACCACCTTGTGGCTATAGTTAGTACCGCACTGTGACCACTCAGCTAGTGTCACTCCTCCATCCTCTTGAAATTCCCCAAAATCCCCACACCCCTCCTACACCTAGAGATACGTCCTGCTTCTCACTTCTGCTGCTGGTCTCCCGACCCAGAGTCACGCTTCTGTAGACAACCCACAGGGAGGATCCTCTCGGAGGGACTTACAGAGTGATGTGCACCGGCAGGGGTCATGTTTGTCCAGATAGTGGCCAAGTGTGTCCCAGCCGCCTCCCACACGCACCATCACATGGCTCCGGAGGATCTGAGAAGCCGAAGATGAGGTTGAGGGCAGGGTGGAAGGCACCCCCTGTTCCTGGGCCACCTGCAGGTTTGTGGCATATTCAGGGGTACACCCATCCATGTACCAAGCACACATGTGCAGATACTCCCTTGCACAATTGTATGGCTGGGAGCAGGTATATTTTGCATCCTAAGTTCAGGAATTGCATCAGATAACACACCTTGTCACAAGTGAGGCAGCTGGAACTTCCTAACAGAAGGCTGTCCCAACTGGATAAGGGATTCCACAAGCATTGCATAGTGGTTGGCCCTGGGGCACCCCCTTCTTTCCCTTCTTACAGAGGGGTTTGTACCTGCCCATCCTTATACCTGTAATGTGGCCCTGACATCTCTCAGATGCCTCTGACTGTGCCTCTGTGTTGTGTGTAGCAGAGCTTAACCTGTGCTGCACCACGCTGGGCCAGGTCACACTGTCTCTCCAGATTTCATTTCCTCAGGTGAAAGCAGGGCCATAATTCCTTGCACCTATCTGCACCCTAAAGCTATTGCCTCGGGGTCTGGGCTACTGGCTGTGCTCAGAAGTGGGCCTTGTACTCAAAGAAAAGGAGCCAACCAAGTATTGGGGTGTGGGTGGGAGGCACACCTCTGACCTGCGCTGCTTTGCTCTGCATGGTATACCGAGCAGGACTGTGGGGGCTGAGGGGCAGGGGCTGCACACTAAGCACAGACTTGGGGAGACCTCAGGCCCCTTGTTCTGACTGAGCTTGTGGGTAGCCAGAGTGGAGCACAGTGGGATGGGAAACTGGGGACACGATCTCCATCCCCTAATCCTGCCTGAGGGCACCCTCCACACTTAGTTTCCAGTCCTTGCTCTTAGATTTGGGTGAGATCTCAGGGAAAGGAACCTGACCGGGGTCCACCCCAGGCAGACTTACCCTGATGAAGATGAGGGTGCTGGAGTCTCCCACTCGGTACTTTCCTTCGGACACCTTGACCATGGAGAACTGCACTGGGCATGTGCAGTGGCTCACCAGGCTCTGCACCTGCAGGATGTTGGCAGACAGAGGGCTCAGCCTTCCCCTGTCTGGGCACCCAAGGTTCCCCCAGTGCGGTGTCAGGTTAACCAGGGGCCTACCTGCCTCCAGAGCCACCCCTGAGCTTGCTGCTGAGGTCAGGGCTCGGGGCTGATGAACAAGGAGAAAGCTGAGAAGACTTAAGTGTGCAGGTGAGAACAAACTGTGGCTGATTCCTTCGTGGATCAGCTGCCAGAGCTGTGGAACACAGGCCAAGCAAGCAGGTGCCGGTGGAGGCTGCCGAGCTCGCATCAGAGTCCTGTGTCCCTACACACAGGCCCTTAGTTAGGAGACCTCCCTAGTGCCACATCCTTGGGTGGTAAAAGCATTGTCAGAGCTAAAGCCTGTGAAGTGACACTGCTCTGCAAACAGCTCCAGTGCACCAGGAGACAGGTGCTGACACTGTCCCTACACTAAGTGACAGAAGGAACCCAGTCACAGAGAGGTTTGATAATTTGCTCAGGGTCACCCAGTGGTGAAGCAGTGGTGCTAAGCCTTGAGCCAAGGGGCCAGGGAGAATGGAGCATCCCTGTTCTACACATCTGTCCCTCTGGGGGTGCAGAGACACGTGGCTCCTGGTTGGTATCGAAGGTAACCAGAGGCATAGCCAAAACTGCCAGCGGTTAGGGTTGGGGCTCAGCAGAGCCACTTGGGCCTGAGGGTGCCTGCCATGCCTCACCATCTGATCCAGGTTCTGGAAGTGACAGGGCCGGTGCCTGGGGGGTGCGGGCCGCGGGGGGTCTGGTGGGGGCAGCGCCAGGTCCTGGCGTATCTCCTCATCGATCTCCTCCTCCAGCTGCACCAGGGTGGGCGCCGCCACGCCGAAGCGCCAGGCGCGGCGGCCCAGCTCCAGCAAGCACAGCAATACATTCTTCACGTTCTTGCGCAGCACCAGGTCCTCGGTCTCGAACATCAGCACCTCTGACATGGGGCGGGGAGAGGGGTGCAGGCGGCCTTAGTCCCCTGCTCACCCTGACCGTCCTGAGACCCGGTAGGAGACAAGGTTCACTATCTCGAGGTCGGTCTGGGGTTGCTCTGGGGCTCGGGCGAATGAATACACCAGCCTCTCTCAAGAGGCCGCACAGCAAGGCAGACGAATCCTGGCCCAGCTGCGGAGCCCAGGAAGGGAGGCGTGGCCTCCTCCCACGGGGCTGCCCCAGCAGTAAGCTCCGCTCTGCTACCTAGCTAGTCCTCTCCGGATCTAGCAGGCTCCTGAGTCTCCGCGCCCAGGCAGAGCCAGACAGAGCACGGGCTCTAGATCCCCTCCCACCTTCCAGCTGTGTGATTTAGGCCTCAGTTTCCTCTGCTCTAAATGGGGATATAGTGTTTTCACGGGATCGCGGTCAGGATTTGGTAAGCTAATAGTTGTTAATGTTTTCAGCTAATGTCTGGTACAACAAAAGTGCTCCATAAAACATCAGCTTTTTTTCCTCTTCTTTTTTGATACTAGGAGTTGATTTGATTCCAGGGTATTCACAGTGGGCTACAATGCTAGCCCTTATTTATTCGTTTCTTTTTATTTTGGTTTTTAGTGACAGTGTCTCTTTTTGTAGTTTAGTCTGACCTTGAGTTCACTATGTAGCCCAGGCTAGTCTTGAACTCTCAGCTCCTCTTGCCTCAGTCTCCCAAGTGCTGGGATACAGGTGTGAACCACTACAACTGGCTCCTATTTTAAAATTTAGAGACAGGGTCTCACTAAATTGCCGAGGCTGGGCCTGAACTGAGCCTCCCCTAGCCTTCCTGAGTACTCGGATTACTTCCATACACCACACCTGGCTAGAACACCAGCTCCACCCCCACCTCACCCCCAGCACACACTAAGCACAAGTTCTATCACAAAGCTACACTCTCAACCCAAACCTTCCAACCCAGTCCCTCGATGCCACCACCCAGTATCCCACAGTATCTGCTGTGTCAACCCCTCTACCTTGGGCTAGAGGATGGAGTAACATCCAGCCTTATCCTATTCCTGAGTTCAAGGCCAACTGGGAGAGGTATCCTGACAAGTCACTCCACTGCATCCTACAAGCCCTGGCCTGATTGTGCCCTGCACTAATTGTGGTTATTCCTCCAGCCTCCTCCCATATCTCACCACCCCCAACTTCTCCATCATCAAACACAGGGCCTTAGCTAGCATAGTGGTACACACCTGCACTCCCAGCACTCGGGAGACTGAGGCAAGAGGATCTGAGAGTTCAAGACCAGCCTGGGCTACATAGAGAGCTCAAGGCCAGCCTGAGCTGCATACTGAAAATCTGTCTCAAAAGAGAGAGAGAGAGAGAAAGGAAAGAAAAGAAAGAAAGAAAAGGATAAGGGTCTGGGATAGGGTGGTTACCTTGGATACCCATCTCCTTTCGACACCACCGGATGAAGTTGGAGACATTGTCCCTGGCCTGGAAGGTGCCTGGCTGGGCAGCCCCATTACAGGAAACCCCTGAGCGAGGCATGGGAATCCTCTGAGCTTGGGGAGGTGCCTCTGCCAGGAAGGCCAGAGCAGCCTCGGTGACCATGTTGGCATGTTGGCACAGTACCAGGCCTGTTTCCAGCACCTGCAGGAGGTTGGCTGCATTGATGTCCAGCCCGTAGAGCTCCTGAAGCCACTCGGCGAGATCTTCCTTCATGGCCTCCAGGTACTGCTCGCGAGACTTGAAGGGGCGGATACTGCGCACCAGAGGCCTGGGAGACTCACATCCCTTCCTGTGTCCTCCAAGCTGAGACATGACTGGGCTCCTGCAGGGAAGGAGGTGGGCACCTCTTCTCTTCCACTCCTGCCTTTTTACTCCTGTTCTTTGAGTCTTGGCCAGTCTTCTTTACTTCAGATCTTTCTCATAAACTCTGGAAGAGCCCAGGACTATTGGCTCTGCAGCTGCTTGCTGCTGGCTTCAGCCTCCCAGCCAGGTCAGGCCCTCACCCTGCCCCCACATTCCTCCGTCTCTGCCAAGATGGTCCCTGTTTGGTGGCCCTGGAATGACCTCACATTCCCACTGCCCAATCTACTTAGAGTTCAGCACCTCCCAGTCAAGGTGGAGGTGAGGACACTGCTTTGGCCCCCCTGGCTGGCCAGGTCAGGCGCTGCTCCCACCCACTGCCACCAACAGCCAGGCTGCCTGGCATGGCTACAACCTTCCTGCTCTGCTCTCCTCTCCTCTCCTCTCCTCTCCTTGGAGACAGCAGCTGCTACAAACACTCCTTGTTAACCCTTGCAACAGGCCCGCACTGCCCTGCCTAGCCTGCTTGGACGGAGGAAGACGCTCAGAAAGGCTGGGCTGGCTTCTCACCAGCTGATTCTTGCCCCAGACCTGGGGGAGTTGGACGAGGGCAGGAGCAGGGAGAGGAGAGTTGCTGTGCCCTAGGGGTTTAAAGTCCAAAAGTAGGTGTTTTGCTCTAAATCCTCATATGAGTGGCAAAGACACCCTAGCCTCTCTGAGTCTTGGTTTCTCCACTGTAAAAGGGGAATAATACTGTCTCCCTGTCAGGTGTTGTGAGGAATAACGAAATAGTATACAGGAAAGTGTCAGGCTGTTAGGGCACAGAGGCACAGATCTGGGTGGGTGCTAGCCTCAGTGGTTCTCCCCACGGCAGCCCCATCTATGTACCTACTGGCTCTGCAGAACCTGCCCCTCACCTGCTCTGGCTGTGTGATTCTTCTAACAGGCTGCCTGTCATGGTATCTTACCCCTGAGGCCACAGAAATACATCCATTCAAGATTTCTTTTTCTTTTCTTTTCCTTTTTCTTTTTTTATTTGTTTTGATCTTTTTGAGACAGGGTCTCACTATGCAGTTCAAGCTGGACTTGAGCTCACTTTGTAGCCCAGGTTGGTCTCCAATTCACAATAATCCTCCTGCCTCAGCCTCCCCAACATTGGGATTACAGGCATGCACTGCCATGTGAGGCAGCTATTCAAGACTTCTTGAGTGCCTAATACGTGCCAGGCACCATTATATCCCTGAAGATGCCAATACACAAAAACGCCAGGTCACTGTCCTTGTGGAAGCTACTTGAAGTTACTGAATGATGGTTTTGCTGATAAAGCAAAACCTCTGTAGTAAGTCAGATAGTGCTAAGTGTCAGGGAGAAGAATAAAGGTGTCAAGGAGCTGAAGGTAGGTATGTGGCATTTTACGAAAGGTGACCAGGGCCTGCATTCTGAGAAGGTGCTCTCTGAGCAGAGACGTAAGAAGATGAGAAAATCAAGCCTGTAGCTCTCTGGAGAAAGGGTGCTTGGGCAGAGGGAACAGCTGGTGCCAAACCTGTGGCATAGGAGGATACTGGGCATAGCCTAGGAATAGCAAAAGAGGAAGGGCGCAAGGCTGAGAAGAAATAGGGCACCAGGCCATGCAGAGCCTTGCTGATGACTTCAAAGACTTCGGCTTCTTCTTCATGTCAGATGAGTTTCGAGTAGAGGAAGGGTGCTGCATGGAGCAGGGACACAGAACCAAGAAGAGTGGAACTGGGAAACACGCAGGCTGCTGTTACCACCCAAGGAAGAGCAGCAGAGGCTTAGACCAAGCGGTGCCAGGGGAGGTGATGTTCCCTGTAATCCCTGCAGAGTCCACAGGGTCGACTCAAACTGGATTTTCAGCCTTGGCGCACTTAGGCTAAATAATTCTTCCATTGCCAAAATATCCCGGCATTGCCAAATACCCCTGGGAGCACCTCTCCCTGAGTTACCCAATTTAAGAGGTGAGTGTGAGACTTCAGCAGCCCAAAGAGCCTTTCCTAGGTCTTTTGCATCGGAGATAAAGGGGCAGGTTCTTTCTTCGCAGTCTGATAGCTAGGATTTTAGGGACACAGATCAGGAGCCTTGCTCCCAACACGTGCAGAAAACCCTTTTGCTGTGGACAGGTCTGAAGCTGGTACGCAAGAGCACAGGGTTGGAGGGAAAGAAGAACTGAGGGACTGGAACACCAGGTTCTGCAGTCTGCAGGCCAGACCCATGCCTGCATGTGGTAGTTAGGCCCAGGTGACAATGCAGTGTATATCAAAAGACTACCTAATAGAGTGGCTTACACAGAAGAGAGATTAAGTTCTTTGAAAACTAAGAGAGGAAAGAAGGGAATATCCAGGGCCATCAACAACTTCATCAAAATACTAAACCAGTGGATTTGGAGGTATATGTCATAATCCTAGGACTCTGGGAGGCCAAGGCAGGAAGATCTCAAGTTTGAGTTCAACTTGGGCAATTTAACAAGACCCTGTCTCACAAAGGGGGTGAGGAGCAGGGGAGATAGCTCAGCAGACTAAGCACCTGCCTAGGCAAGTGCAGGGACCACGATTCAAGCTCCAGGTGCACTGAGCCCTGGGCACATGCCTGTAATCCCAGGGCTGGGAGGCTGAAAACAGGACGATCACTACAAGTCCAAACTGCATAGTGAGACCCTGTACCAAATACATAAAAAAGGATGGGGGAGGCGTGGATGTAGTTTAGTCCCTAGGTTCAATCCAGAGAAAGAGAGAGAAAGAGACAGAGACAGGACAGAGAATACAGAATGGAAGACTTGATTTAGCAGTTTCCAGGGGCTGATCAGACCTTCAGATACCTGTCTGTGAGGATAACGATGACAAAGAAAAAAGACAAATTTCAAGTTAGAAAGTTCCTGGGAGGACCCTCCCTCTAGTGGACTGGCTCAACAGTTTCTGTGGCTGACCCATTTTTATTAGGAGGTAGTATCCTTTTCCTGGAACAGGAACCTCAGTACATAAGGAACAGTTTAATGGAGAACAAGTCCTTCTCCATATCAATATGCCTGCATTCCGTGCGTGGTGGTGGTGCAGGCCTGTAATCCCAGCACTTGGGAGGCTGAGGCAGGAGGATTGGTGTGAGTTCGAGGAGCTGCAAAGTGAGCTTAAGGCCAGCCTGAACTGCATAGTGAGACCTTGTCTCAAAAAGACAAAAAAAAAAAAAAAAAAAAAAAAAAAC
>PVKA01045967.1:0-15222 GCA_004027165.1 Ctenomys sociabilis | reverse complement strand
GAATATTTACATAACCACATGAATCATTCTTAAAAACATATTTTACTATTAATATGTTGAAAATAGATGAAAGTTCTCTCTTTCTCAATTGTTATTTTTGGAAGTTAGATATAGGTAAAACTTTGTTCTAACACTTCTATACTTAAAAGTATACCTATGTTAACTAGTACTAAACAATGGTATGGATCGTTTTGTGTTTTAATATCATGCTTAAATGTTAAAGGTTAATATATTTTACCTCTTTTGAAACAGTTATCCATCTCTTCAAGTCTTCTTCTCAAAAAATATATGGTTGAAGCATTAAAAGTTCATATGGAAGAAAAACAGTGCTGAATTGAAAGTTTTGGATATAAAATCAGAATTTCAAGGAACTAAACAGAAAATTTAAAAGAGTACAATTTGTGATAAAGGTCTATAGAAAGGGCCAGGTAGATAGTTAGGAGCTGGGGAGATGGCTCAGTAGAATAAGCACTTCCATGGCAAGCTCAAGGGCCTGAGTTCAATCCCTGGATCCACCAAAAAAAATAAATACAAAAAAAAAGGTCTATAGAGATGTAGAAGTTATTGTGTATAAATGTGTAATGTTTCCATCCTTCAGCTACATAGTATATTTAAACTCCTTTTTTCTTGAATATATTCTTAAGGTAGTCTCCAATCATGCTGTATCTTCTTATGTCAGTACATACGTTTTCATGGAGACCAAGATGGAAATTCGACATTTTTGTGATTAAACCCAAGGCAGTCATTAGGGTGCATTGTCCCCTCATGGGACTGTCTGTTAAGGAGCCAGAGTGGGACACAATTTGTGTCCTCTGCAACACTTGTCAATAAAGCAGCTTTCTCATCCAGCTCTCTGATCTCACTCTGCTTTGCAGGTGGACTAGAGATTAGAGATAAGCCCTAACAGTGTCTAGACTGGAGTCGAGGTTGCCCCAGGAGCCACAAGAGTGCTGGTATTTGTTGTTTGTCAGCCATACCCACCTTTTCCTCCTTGAGGCAAAATGGTGAGGGCAGAGAAAATACAATAAAATTGTACTTGATGGGAGAGAGTGAGAGAGAACCAGAGAGAGACAGAGACAGAGACAGACAGAGACTGGGAGAGAGGCACAGATAGAGGCATATGTGTGTGATCAATTTGATTTATTGCTGTGTTTTTTCCCATTATATCATGCACACGAACATACACACACACACACACACACACACTCACACACTATATACAAACATCATTTCACAATGAGTCCTACTGGAGCTTTCAGGTCAGCTGCTCTGGCCGGCCAAAATCCAAATTCCATGATGGTGTGTTACACTCCTAACTCCTTCCTTGCCATTCATTTAATCCACAAAGGTAGACTGCACTCAACCCATGTTAGACTGAAGCACAAACCCACTGCCTTCATTTTAACCTTCTTTGTGTGTGTAAGAGAGACATGCTGGGGAATCACTGCCTGGTCAGGACTCTCCAATGGTGCCTGCTGACACTGTGTTGGTCTGCTCTGGTCTTGTTTGAAGCACATGAGTTGCTGAGTCTGTTCTTCTAGGTGTTTTTCTGAAAGAGTTCCAGGTGGTGATTCACATATACCCACTTTACAAAAGCATAACGCATGCTGGCTGCATCTTAGAAACCATGTGTGTGGCCACCAACAGATGCAAAGATGAAGAAATGTGGTATTTACACACCATGGAGCACTCTGCCACAAAGGTTAAACCTGGGTTAGTGGTAGGAAAACATGCACCTCAATAGCATAAAATGAAATGAAAGACATCATACACACATGCTCGAATATCTCATGACTTCTCTCCTTTGAGAAGCCCAAAACATAAATGAGCTAAAGGGAAAGCTAAAAAGATATGTAACAGGAAATAGGCAGGTAGATTTATACAATGGAAAGGGACCATTGGAAAGGGACCATGGAAGGAGAGGAGAGGAAACAAGAGAAGGGGAGGGAGACATAAAAGAACTTATGTTCCTTAGGTTCAAAGGCCTTGCCAAATGGGGTCTGTGCCTACCCCAACTCCCCACAAGGAATGCAATCAATATGTACTGCAAACATGGATTAACAAGAAAGAAAGAAGAGAGAGAGAGAGAGAGAGAGAGAGAGAGAGAGAGAGAGAGAGAGAGAGAGCGCGAGGGAGGGAGGGAGAGAGAGAGAGAGAAAGAGCAAAGAAGGAAAGAAGGAAGGAAGGAAGGAAGGAAGGAAGGAAGGAAGGAAGGAAGGAAGGAAGGAAGGAAGGAAGGAAGGAAGGAAGGAAGGAAGAGAAAGAGAGAGAGAGGGATGGAGGGAGGCAGGAAGGCAAGCAGGAATACAGAAAGAAAGAAAGAAAGAAGAGTCACACCCACTATGTGGAGAATCCTTGCAAGTGTCTGGGGAGCCTACCAACCCACCAGAACTGAGCACCTCTTTTTCCTGAGTGTGTGGCTGGAGCACGTTCCTGTTCCAATAGATGGACCGACAAAGCCACACAAAGGCAAGTGGAAATGCACGTTCTGGATCATCTCAGAAGCATGCTCCTGCCTTGTGCCTCCTCCATGTCATACTTCTAAGGGACACCTGCAGAAATGTTCTCCATGGTAACGGGAGCTTGTTTCTTAAAGATAGCTCAGCCATGTTACTACTAGCCTTCAGTCACTGCTCTGACAATGCAATGGCTAACCTGACCCTTGTCACCAACATGGCTTGAGTGGCCTCCTGAGGGTGGACTCTGCCCAGTCTCTTCCAGGTTGCACTCAAATCCAAAGTTCTACAAAGGAGGCAAGTCCCACAAAGGATTCAACTAGAGATGACATGAATCTTCCCCCTGCACACACACACATTACACAAGAAGTATGTCATTGACTTGCAGCCAGAAGCCATAGCAGGCTGTCTTCAAGGCACATGGGTTGGACTCTCCTGGCCACTGAGGTCAGGGTATAGGACAAGAGAAATCCTATCCTAGTGTGCAGAGTAAAGTGTCACACACCAGGATGTGTGGCACTGACCTGGGTGTGTCCTGGTGGGCCCACATCAGCCCTTCAGGGCCAGGATCCTGGAACCACCCAAGGGAACCACTACAAGGGACCAGGATCCACACTTATGAGCTGGCCTCCTTCAAGGTTAAAAAGCATCTGCTTGGGCTGCTTAACATATGGAGAGTTGGAGGAGTAGGAGACACTGGAGTCCAACCACAAAGGACTGGGGCAGGAAGAGACCAGGATACACAGTTCTCCTCTTAGATAGATGGAGGTCACTGCGTGGTGTGGATGCCATAACAGGGAAGCTCAGAAAGAACAGAAGAAACCAAAGGAGAAGCAGGGATGCTGAGGCAGAAAGGGCAGCAGTAGAGAGGCAGATGGTGGAGCCTGACATCAGTGGGAGGAAAAACGTCCAGTCCAGACATTTCAAGAGTCACCCTCGTAGGTCACAGCTAGATCTTGTATTTCAGGAGTGAACAGAGGGGAGTGCTGAAGAGGAAGATGAGGAGGAGTGTTGGTGTCAATGAGAGTCTGCTGCTTTGATACCGAACATGAGCTGTGTGGAAAGAGGAGCTTGCAGGGTGTGAGGGAGGCCGGCCAGGAAGGTAAAGGTCCTCAGTCAGTGTAATTCTGTGAAATCTCTGAAAGGCTCTCAGGAGACTAAGGAAGAACTGAGCCAGCATAGTGATGCACAGGTGTTATCCCAGAGGCTGAGGCAGGAGGGCCACAAGTTTGATCAACTTAATGACTTAGCAACACTGTCTCAAAATTAAAAAAAAAACATTTCAAAAGGTCTGGGGTGTAGGTCAGAAGGAAGGACCTGGATTCAATTCCCAATACCAGGAAAAAGAAGGAAGAATGTGAAAATGATATTATATTTTAATATTACATAAAAAATAGTAGAATTCAAAAGCATAGGAATTTTTTTAGAAATACAAATTTCCAGGGACCAGGGAGATAGATCAGTAGAATAAGCACTTGCCTGGCAAGCTCAAGGGCCTTAGTTCAATCCTTGGTTCTGTCCCCACAATAAATAAATAAATAAATGAATGAATAAATAAATAAATAAATAAAATACAACTTTTCTTTAAAAGACTGGAAAGAACAAAAAAAAAAGTCATTGAATGGTGAGTTAATAGTTTCCTATTTCAAAAGTTTGCCTTAGTGATATGAATTCAGGAATACATGTTATTAGTGAAGGTTGGAGGGCTAGTGAGATAGCTCTGCGGATTAAGTGCCTGCCTGGAAAATACAAGTACCCAGGTTCAATCCAGGCTGTGCTGGCCCCAGAACTCTGGGTGTGCAGTGCTGGCCACTAGAGCCAGGCATGGTGGTGAGTACCTGCAACCTCAGCACTAGGGGGGCTTAGACAAGAGAACAATTACAAGTCTGAGCTGTGTAGCAAGACGCTGTACCAAATAAATGAACAAAAGAATAAAAAAAGAGTAAGGGTTGGACTGTAAGACACCACTGACTATAGTGTCTCATATCCCGACAGTTTGCATTGACTCTTTCTCCTGTCCTGAAAGCTTAGCCTCTGCACAGTTCTGACAAAGAAAATCTGATTAGATTTCACAGTGAGCAAGATGGCTGTCACAGTTCTTGTCTAGATGTCTCCTCATAGCCTCATGCAGTCATAGCGGGGGTGGGGCATTGTAGAGTTTGTAATTGATTTCTGGTCTAGTGCTGGGCTTATGGGAGTGAGTGCTACACTGGGGCAGGAAGCCTGCATGCAATTTAAGGGGGGAGAGAGAGAGGGAGGGAGGGATCACTGGTACTGCACACCGTGCCAGTCCTACACCATGCCAGCCAATGAAAATGGGTGTGGCAATGCTCTCTTGTTCCTCTCTTTGCTTTCTTGCTGCTTTTTCTGCTTTCCACTGCCATGAACTGTTGCTCTCTTCCGTGTGTCACTCTGTCTTGGAGCCAGTTCAGTATGGACTGAAACCTGCACTAATTGTGAGCTAAATAAACCATTCTTTCCTTAATTTCCCACCTTGGGTATTTTGTCCCAACAAGGAGAGAAAAGTAATGAAGACAACGGCTATAGCACCTAATGGCATGGCCGCGGTGACAGAGCAGGGACCCACTTGTTCCCTGCTTCCAAGAGAGCTGTGTGCTGAGGTCACATGAAGAAGACCATAAGAATCATGTGGGAAGTGGGAATCTGTTCCCCAAAAGGAAGGTAGCTAAATTCCCTTCCCACATCTTCTGTGTCACAGTCCGGCTGACCCTGTGACAGCCCTAGGTATGAAAGGTGCCTTGCCACATGTCTAAAGCAGAGCACAGTGTTTCCCCATGGAATCATATGTTCTCCCAAGATTCTTCTTACTTATTTTTTTATTTATTTACTTATTTGGTACTGGGTCTCACTATGCAATTTTCACTCACAGTGGTGCTCCTTTCTCAGCCTCCCCAGCACTAGGATTACAGGTGTGCACTGCCACACCCAATTTCAGTGGCTGACATGGTGGAGGACTGGCATGGCATGCAGTACCAGGGGTCAAACCGAGGTCCTTGCACTTTCCAGGCAGGAACTTAAACCACTAAGCTATCTTCCTGGCCGTCTTCCAAAATTCCTCACCTCAGCTGTCCAGCAAGAAATCCCAGGAATGTCTTCCACATCCCATTCACTATCTCTGAGCATCACTTTGGTTACCAGATCCTCTTGGATAACCCAATCTTTTTCCTTCTCTACATCAGCAGTTCCACCCAGCCCATGCCATTGCAAAAGCTCCTCGAAGAGCTTTCAAGGTGTTCTTTGTTTCTTCCTCCTCCAGTCTTGCATCACCCGTACTGTTGCTGTTAGAATGTCGACCTACAACACCATCTATGAAAATCTTCTACAGCACAGTAATTAAAAAGACATTATTAGCCAGGCGTGGTGGCGCATGCCTACAATCCCAGCACTCGGGAGGCTGAGACAGGAGGATTGTTGTGAATTCAAGACCAGCCTGAGCTAGAAAGTGAGCTCGAGGCCAGCCTGAACAGCATAGTGAGACCCTGTCTCAAAAAGACAAAAAAAAAAAAAAAAAGATATTATTAGAGCTTTACAGAGGAACATAGATAGATCTCACAGATAAAGTTCTAAGCAAAATAAATACAAAAGGAGTGAATTAACCTATGGCAATGGAAGGAAAAAGAAAAGGGACAAACTTTGGAGGCTTATGCTTAGAGGGAAACTTCTTGCAATTACTTGATGCGCTCTGTAGTGTAATGTGAGCTGTAGCTTTCATGCATGTATATGTAAAAATCTATTCATCCGAGCTCAAAAAATTGGTGCATATTACTTTTTACAAGTTCTACCTCAACACTGAAGTTATAAAGTAGTAGGGACATAAAGTGAAATGAAAAGACAAATAGTATAAACTAAGTGTCACCATGTGCAAAACTTTTTCAAAGCCTTTCTGTTCTTGTAAGGGAGCAGAATCTTCATTGGTTCACTAGGCCTTTGACTTCTGTTCCCCCTGTCCCTCTTGTCACTGCACAAAAATAGTCTAAAAATAGTAAATGTCTTGTGACAACTCTCTCCATACTGTCTTGGTGGACTGGTGACAATATAATCCTAAAATCAGAGATGTTTGCTTTTTTTCCCATAGCATTATTATTTTTCAAATCAGATCTCACTTTCTAGTACCCAGTAAGAGCTCAGCTCTTAGGTCATGTTCAACAGAGTTAAACCTAATAAACCCTATTAAAAGAAGCTACTAAGCTTCCCATGTGAAGTGTGAATGAAGAAAAATGAAAATATTCTATTAGGCAGGAGTTAACACTTACATAGAGAGGGAATATGGAATATCCAAGGCTGACAGTTAATAGTGAATAAAGAAGGCCGGGGAGATGGTTCAGTGGAATAAGCACTTCCCTGGCAAGTGCAAGGGCCTGAGTTCAATCCCCAGTTCTGCCAAAACAGTGAATAAAGATAGTGTGTTTTCATCCTTGAAGAAGGGTAAAAGGCTTAAGGAAGTGAAGTGGTGAGGTGACTGGAGCCCATGCCTTCGGCTGGAGCTGTGTTGGAATTTTAGGTCACATAAGTCACCCTTTTCTCCTCACCCAACAACACAATGTGGAAACGATGATTTCCTGGTGGCAGCGCGATGGTGCATAAAAGAAGGGCACTGTTAAACAGCCCGTCTCTAGTGTTGCTACATTTTCCTGACAGAGTGAAACATAAAGCTATGTGTTTTATGTCACAGCATGAAACCTCTTGCACAGTGTAGTAAGGAAGGTGTGAATGGTACTGCATTGATGAGCCAGTCAATGTTTTATAACCACTCTTATTTTTCAAAATGGAGAACATTATATTCACTGCACAATAAGAGAGAAAAAAAGGAAAAAAAAGGTTAGGTGGATAAATAGTGAGTATTTATGGTGCTTGCTAAAAATGTTTGCAGGGAGTGGCAAGTATTTGTTTAACTCCTCTGTTATGACAATATGCTTAATCCCCCCCCCATTCCATTATGAAGAAAAAAGATTTGACATTGACTGTCAATATTATGTAGAAGTTGGTCTTTCTTTCCCCAAGAAATCTAGCAAATCAGAGGTGCAGCCTTTAGGAACAGTTGCATTGAAGCAAAAGACCTGTCATAGCATTTTGCTGTGTGCATATCATTCTTTTATTTCATTACTTATTAGCCTTACAGTTGTTAATGCTTTCAGAAACCCTGTGAGATGAGTAAGGAAGGAATTACTGGGTTGAGTGGGGGAAAGAGATATGCCTGTTTATGTAAGCAGGATGGTTTGGACAACTATACTGTGGCTTTCTACTGGTCTGTGGAAAGGACCAGTTGGTGCTTAATTTGTTTTGCCTCCTCTTTTCAATTCTTTGACCTTTTCCTCTTCGTAATTTCTTATTTTTTTCTTCCAATTGTGCATGCGTATATCTGGTAATATGAACAACTAGTTTGAAGACAACACTATGCATTGCAACAAATACTGTGAAATTCATATTATTTTACTTAGTGAAATTCTATGTCACCTGTAATTTTTGTTTGAATACTAATTTATATTGTCTTTAAAAATAAAAAGTAAAAAATGCTGTCTGGCATGATGGGATGAATGTAACAGAACTGAGGGGAAGTATTTTGAGGGGACTCATGGCAATGTGTCCTTTATTATAATTTTATTTTAAATTTTAAGTGTTCATTGAAGCTTTTGTTTTGTTTTATTTCTGTCTTTTTGAAACAGGATCTCACCATGCACTTCAGACTGGGCTTGAACTCACTTTGTAGCCCAGGTGGGTCAGAAACTCACAGTAGGTCCTCCTGTCGCAGGCTTCAGAGGTCTGGGATTACAGATGTGTGGCTCCATGCCCAGCTCCATTGTATATTTTAATCATATCTCACAAAAACTTTCAGATTTCCAACTCGTTTTCTTTTTACTAATTTTATTGAGAAAGAAATAGCAATGAGACAGTTTCAAAACAGGTTAGTAGGACATTTGCAATAATTAATACATTGCATGATTTTGTCCTCATAGTAGTTATTCATAGTACAAAATGTAGACATGATATCTTGCCTGAGCACTATTAGTCCAAATCTTTCTTCTCACTGAACTAAGAGAAAGCAGCTATATATCTATCCTAACTATTTTGTATATATACATATATTTTTTAATACAAAATGTTCCTTCATTCCCTTGCCATTCAAATATTGTAGGTGTATGAATTCAGTAACGTAATCCAATATAGTCCAGCAGTCCACAATAGTAGTGGGTTATCCATAGGACTGGTAATGTCAGAAGTTGTTGGCTTGAACCTTTTATAGCTCAGCATATTAATATGGATTTACCTTTTATACCTTGTGTTTATACTTTTCTACTGGATGATTAAGACTGAGATAAAGCCAGAGCTATATAACAAGAAATGTAACTTCCAGACTTCCACTTCTTAAAGCTAATTCTTGCCAATCATACAAACGATTGAATTCTAAAATGAGTCTAGAATGTAAGAGAAGATGTGTACCCCTTAGCATGGCTACACATTAACTGTGAGAGTTTAGACATATTAAATAGTGTTTCTAGGCATGGGCTTGCCTGCCTAGAACTTGTGGATTTATCCAGAGGTTTAGAGATGGTCTAAGTGGTGTCTCTGGATAGTAGACAGCTGATGTTATGGTCTGGCCTTCATAATTGCTGGTAAGGATCCATTTTTTTCCCCAGCGTTAGTTCTCTCATTCTGATCTACACTCCCTAACACAGAGTGAGACTTCAAGCTACCTCCTAACCATCAGCCCTTGTGCTGCCAGAAATCAAGCTTTCTGCTCTAATTCCACTATGTCTCTCTGTCGTTCTGAGACACTAAGGGGCTTAAAAGGCCGCTCTGTGCACTTTATCAGCATGGTCACTAACATTGGAAGGATGATTAGCAGGGCATCTACGTAAGAACTCAAAAAGCTGTGACACTGTCCATTAAAAATGAAAACAAAGAGCTGGCCAAATAGCTCAGTGGATTAAAGGACCTGCAAGCAGGTGCAGAGGCCAGAGATTCAATCCCCAGGGCTGCCATGCTGGCCCTGCCCCCGGGGCATGCTGAGATGGCAACTTAGCCCGGGCGGGATGGTGCATGCCTGTAATCCTAGTTCCTGGGAGGCTGTAAACAGGCTGATCACTACAAGTCTAGCTAGTAGTGAGACCATGAACACCCTGTAGCCCCTTCCATAGAATAAATACATAAATAAAATAAAAGTGAAAACAAAAACCTTCCTTCCAAAGTAGAAGTTCCAAGAGAGTGGCCATCTTTCATTACTGCTTTTAATATTTTCATTGACAAAAGCATATGACACATAATTATCATCACCATCTTAAGGAATTGGTATCTGTACATACAGTATCTATGTTAGTCATTTTCTGACACAGGGACAAAGCACCAGACACCTGCAACTAAAAGGAGGAGATGTTTATTTAGGGTCCTGTCTCAGTTAACAGTTGGTGGCTCTGCCCCAGGACAGCATGGCAGAGAGGTCTGGAGAGTTGCTGCTCAGGGAAGCAGAGAGAGGGAGAGACAGGAAGGAGGTGTCACTTCCAGGCCCCAATGACCTGCTACGCAGCCAGACCCCACCTGCTAATATCAGGCCAGCTCTAACACCCTCATACTGAAGTCCCCTCCCAAGAGCATGATCCATGAAGCTTTGGAGGACCAGCTAGATAGAAACCCTCTCCCTCCACAACCCTCGCCTTCATCTCAGGTCCCCTTCCCAGTTCCACAAAGCCCACCTTATTTTCTTAATTTCTCGGCCATGCATTAGATGTAATGGAATAGAGGCTTTGAAAAGCAGGGGTGAAGACCTCAGAGAAAAGGGAAGATGAACTTCTCCTCCTCCTCCTGAGTACCCCATGCTCCTCCCCGAGACCATACGCAGCTCTGAGCAACCTCTTATGCATGAACTGAAGGAGCTTCCACACTGGAAGCTTCAGGCTTGAATCCTCTGAATCTTCCTGCTGGCCTTGCACATTGGCCCTAGTGAGTAGTAGTCTCATCTGGCAAAACAGTGGTCCCCTCTGGTGTGCTTACAGAAACATATTCACCATCATCAAATGAGAGGAAATATATGGGGCTATCTCACAAACATAAATCCTTATGCAATGAGAAGCTATCATGTCCAATGCTGTTAAATATTTTTTGCAGTTTTTTTTCCAATTGCCTGGATTCCCCAGTTTCTTCCAATAGTTACAGTTCCTTTAAGGATCATAAGATTAGATATTATTGTCTTTCCAATTCGATGCACTTCCTATGTAAATTTAATAGGATTATATGAAAATGCAAATTTATGTAAATATCACACAAATCTTAACTTAGGGCATCATTTTGAGCCCTCCTTAGAATACAAAAAAGCAGGCCTGAGCCCCCTGACAGGAACAAACATCAGCTTGAACATACACATTTTATGGTATAATTAATCACATGCAATATTAAACTGGTAGTAAGCCAACTTTCCAGTAAATAAAAATGAATTATGAGGCCCCTACACTTTTAATTGCATGAGCTGTCTCAGGTTTTGTGATGCGTGGCATCATGGGCTATTGCCCAGGAGTGGCTGGGATTCTCTCATTTCTTCTGTGTGTGTCAGAATGAGAACTAGGTCGGGGCAAAACTTGTGTCAGAATGGAATAAAAGGCTTTCAAGCATGCTGTCTTCAAGAGGGGGCTGTGCATTCTCATTTTTATTTTGTGTGACTGTGGTCCATTACAGCGTCTGGCTCATCCATTAGCAACTTGATGATATCTAGTATTCTCTAATAAATCACCCTGAACATATTTATTTATTCAGTAGAGGTTTGATGATTATTTAATATGCACAAAATGGGAGGCAAAGTATAAAAGAGACGTCTTTGCTCTCACAGAGTCCTGAGATGACAGAGAGATAAAACTAACCTATTTTGAAATTATTTCATTGCTATTTCATTTTTTTCTCATTAAAATGAATAAAAATATAAAAAGAAACAAAATAAAAGAGAACAAATAAAGGAACGAAACAGTTCTTCAGAATCTCTGGCAAAGAACTAAAAAAGTTTCAAAGATGCTTTGGGGATATTGTTGATCAGGAGATATGTAAGTAGAGTGTTCTACTTGGTATATGGTAAGGGCTTCCTTAGAATTGCTCACAATTAGTTTTCAAACTCACTGGCTGTCAAGTATTTGTTTTTCTTTTTTAGGCAGGATTTTGCTACACAGATTAGACTGGCCTCAATCCCATAGCTATCTTCCTGTCTCAGCCTCACAAGTGCTGGGATTACAGGTGTTCATCACACCCAACATGAAATTTCTACAGGTTCTATTACTTAAAAAGCAGTTTCATTATCAAACATGCTTTCATGATTGTTTTTAATGTGGTCTCTACATCAGATGTTTATTAGACAGATGATTCAGAACCTTACATGTCATGCTCTAGTGACTTGGTATTTGAAATGTAAACATTAATAAAGTAAAGTCATTTCTGGACTTCTTGGAAGATCTCAATTGGGGGCAAGACAGGTATTAAGTGACTAGATATGCAGTGATTGTAATTATAAATGCTAAGAAGTGTAAGATCATATTATAATCCTTGAAGTAGCAACATCCACCACATTCCCAAAACATCAATTAAGAGATAACTAAACAAATTAGAAAAAGAAATAAAAAATGTCCCAGATCTGCATACCAGCTACCTGGCATGTAAGTGTTTTCTTGCACACAGATAATGAAACCGAGGACCTCTGCATTGGGCTACATGTCCAACCTTATTCTTCAATTTTTAATTCTGAGATGGAATCTCCCTAAATCAATGCTACACATCTGGATTCACACTTGTGAGCCTCCTGCCTCAGCCTCCCAGAGAGCAGGAGTTACAGGTGTGTGCTGCCACATGCAACTGTTCCTTCCTTTTTAAAGAAAAGAGGGAGGAAATAAATCAAGGGCAAACAAACACACTGTCACACAAAAGAAGTGAACAAACTCCAGATCTCTAAAGTCCTTGATTGTACCTTAGACAGATGCCCACCACTATCCTTGTGCCTCAAGCCCATCACTGAATCATAAGGATGAGATCATGTTCCTCCCTGTGTTTGGTTTACTGAGTCCAGTAAGTGATGCTGAGCTGTGGGCTCCCTGAGATACCTCCTTCGTTGATGAGACAAAATATCTGACACCCAACACTTGAAGAGAAATTTACTGTAGCTCATGTTTTAGACCAGGATCAGTTGGCTCCAAAAAAGAAACAGCCCAGCAGGGGACCAGGGGGAAGCAGGTGCTCCTGGTGGGCTGGACAGGAAGTGGAAAAAGGGGGAGCCTGGGAAGGAGATGAACCTTTCTGGGCCTCACTCCTGGTAAGCCCCCTCTTCTGAGGGCTGCACCTCCTACCAGCAAGTCAGCTGTCCGCCAGCCTCATAATACATCCACCTTCCAAAAGTGCCCCCATCAGTGCACGTGGCTCAGGAGACATCAGATAAAAACTGTAACAATAACAAAGTGGCAGGATGCAAACGCTGGTTGTCTTTAAATTTACCCTGCTCCCCTGCACTTCCTCTGTGATGAAGTACATATGGTTTTGATTTCTTTTGTCTTCTGTGGTCCACCAAATCAGGGGAAGGTGGACAGCATTTTGCAATGTCATAGAATAAGCAAGTTCTAAGAATATCAAATTCCTGATGTGCACACGCCACACTATAAGCTTACAGAATTCTCAGTTAGAAAATTAAGACCTTCTACCTAGCCAAGAGCAAGTGTTCATGACTAGGGCTATAGGATTATAGCTGAAATCCAAAAGCAATAATTGAAAAAAAAAACTTTTAAAATCAACGGACAAAAAATATAACCAGTAGATTTAGATTTTTATTATTGGAGCTAAAGAGGAAACTATACTAACTAGAAAACAGCAGAGACTGTCACAGCAAGGCTTAGGCGATATTTTGCCTAACCAAACAGATACCAGAAATAGAACTAATCAGTCAGCTCAAAAATAGAAGAGCAAAATAAAGCAGACTTTCAGGGTTCTATCTGCGTCTGGCCAGGTGTCTGTGGCTGACTTGCCAGGTGCACACTGGACCTTTGGGAAACGAAGTGTGGCTGTGTGGCATCTACAGGACAAGCAATATACGTTACTGCACATTTGAAGCTCCCAGGGCTGGATCTATGGCTCTTGCTGGCTGCATTGCAGTGGGACTTAGACCCAGTGCTCCACAATGCTTCCTGGAGTATGGACAACTCAGACAAGTCTTTCAGCCAGTCCGCAGAGGACATGAAGCACCTTAGACAAATAGCACTTTGCTATCCAGGCCCCTGTTTGTCACAGGATACTTCTCCAGGTGGCCTTGGATCTAGCAGTTGTCTCTTCTTTTTGGCCTGTGCTTTTGAAAACACCAAGATGTGCCAAGAATGCAGCATATGGAGAGGAAGAGGCGCTGCACAAGTAGTCCTTCCTGTGGCAAATGACATCCTGACCAGCCTTCATTTCTCTGTCCCCTAGAACTAGAATGCCATTTTCAGCTTGCTTGTTGGATTCAGTGACCTTGGAGGTACAAAAATCCAAATAAGATGGCTTAGGGGGCCCCTCAGCTGCAATGCAAGTGGGGTTCCTCAAAGTGCTCTTTGTCTCCTGGGGCAGCACCCTGAGCCTTGGAGGGCAGATTAGAATGGATCACAAGCTCTTTCTATGCACTGCTGCCCATGTATAGGTGTTATGTTAGAATATTCTGTCCCAAGGAACCCACAGAACTCCCAAACCAGTGCACTGGAACCAGCCTCACACTTATAACTCCAGAACACTTGCCTCCATTGCTACACCTACAAATGAATTAAAATAATAAAAAGCATCAAAAATGAACAGGTAGAATGGCTTGTGTCAAGGGAAAAATAACAGACAAATCTGAGATTGACAAATATCTGACATATTAGATTGTAAAAATTTACTGAAAAACACACACAAAGAAATCATTGACAGAGTAAAAGAAAACCTATAAGCTTGGAAAAATATTTTAGTCAACTGTTCCTCAGAGAAAGAACATCTATGTAAAACATATAAAGAATTTTTTAAAAATCAGCTTGCAAAGTTCAAAGAACTAATCCAAAAATAGGCATATCAAATGAATATATACTCCTGACATAAAGGAATACAAATGGCAAATAAATTTATGGAAAAATGTTTAACATCATTGGTCATTCAAGAATCACAAATTAAGACAACACTGAGATTCTATCTCACCCCAGAAAGAATGGTTATCACCAAGCAGTCAACCAGTAACAATGTCCCAGTGGTTGCAAGGAAAAAGGAACCCTTCTCCACTGTGGGTAGGAGGACCAACTGGTCCGACCACTATGGAAGTCAGTGTGAACTCCTCAAAAAACTAGGATTGGAAGTTCCATTTAATTCCCCTCTTGGATATTTTTCCAAATGAACAGAAAACATGATACCACAAGTGATGTACGTGCACCCATGTTTATAGCAGTAAGCTGTCATAGCTAAATCTTGGAAACAACCCAAATACCCATCAACTGAGTAATAATTAAAAAGATGTATTTTTACACAATAGAATTTTATTCAGATATAAAAAGATAAACTTGAGGCTTTTACAGGTAAATTGATACAACTAGATGTCATACTCATAAGTGAGATAAATCAAACTCACATGTGCAAACATACTATTCTCTCATTAGTATAAGAACCTGAAAGACTAAAATAGAATCTGAAAGGTATAACAGATACTGTGGGAGGGAAAACTGTTCAAAGAGAAGAAACAACTGGAATGAGCAAAAGGAGGAAAGAAAGAAATAGAGAGAGAGAGGAAGGGAGGGAGGGA
>PVKA01045966.1:0-15236 GCA_004027165.1 Ctenomys sociabilis | reverse complement strand
AACCCTGCTCCCTGTGCTTGACAAAGCAGGTGCTTAGTCCGCTGAGCTATCTTGCTGGCTTGAGGCTGGGTTTCCCAGGGGATGTGTACTACATGGTTATTTGTGAGCACATTTACATCGTTGAATTCCAAGCATAACTTTGGTCTTAAAGGGAGGTATCTGATCCTAATGATAGTTAGTGGTCCCCCTGAAACTTTCATCTTGCTTTCATTAGGCCATAAAATTTGTCAGAAGTAAGAGAAGAATTAACTAACAATACATCTTTTGAAGACATAAGTGATGAAATTGTTTTTTTTTTTAATGTGTCACTGAAAGAAATGATCACATTCTGTGCCTTCCAGGGAAAAGCTAAGCAGGCAGCACACAGGACATAAAGAACGTTGCAACCTGGTTGGAGGTTTGTCCATACGGTGAATTATTTGACAGACAGAAATTAGTTGTCTTTGTTTCCTTTGGCTGACTCTTAGTTCAGACTTCTCAGACTGGCATGTCTCATTGCAAATGAATCTGGAAAACAAGATCTGGGTGAAAACTAGCCAAATGATAGGTTCAAAGGGGTGATAGTCTTCTCAGATCCAATCCTGCTTCTGCCTTTGGGAAAATTGAACACTTCTAATTTTAACGCTTATGCTATACTTTCAGATAGAGAGTCAGACAGAATACGTCCAGAGGCTTCAGTGGGAAGACCATCCAGGTGATCAGAATATGTTTGGATTACCCCTTGACGTTTTTTGTAAGCAACCTGATTCTGTCAGTAACGTCTGGTAAGTTGGTGTTGTCCTTAAGCATTTTACAGTTAATCTTCTAGATTAATGGAGAGTATGGTGTGAAATGAAAACACTACTCCATAAAGCACCTCATAAGCATCTGGCCAGATAAGAAGTATATGGATAAAAGCCTTGGAAGTGGACATGGTGACACATACCTATAATCACAGCACTTGGGAGGCTGAGATAATCCTGGGCTACCTAGTGAGTTTGAGGCGAGCTCTAGTGACAAGCTAAACGCTTAGCTCTTGTCTGAAAGGAAAGGAAGGAAGTTAAAAGCCAGAACAGAGGCGTTTCCTTGAATATTGAATCTGTTTGCTTTGTACATAAAAGGAATAGGTGCTAGAATTTAACCTTTTGTCATTGGGTGCAGAATTGTCACTCTCTTGAAAGGTTCTGGGAAAAAAAGTAATTCTTGTTGCACATCACCCACATCTGAAATTTAGGTGTGTTTAAACATTTCTCAGAAAAGAATTATCTCTAACACATGTCATTACAGAGGTTTCTGCTCATTTGTTTTGGGACCTCATGCCTCTAAAGAGCACAGTTTAATTTCCTGAGACCTCTCTGAGTGGGTAGTATACAAAATGGTGACTCTCCCACCAGGCTTTGTGCAGGAAGCAGGTGACAAGCCCCAGGTGGATCTGTGCAGCCTGAGGCAAATAAAATTTCTCTGTTGCCTTTGAATGGGTGGAGAACTTTCCAGCTCCTTTCAGTCTCCAACAAGTGCTCACTGAGGAGTTGCGAGTACCAGGCAGTGTGCTAGAAGCTGGGAACAAGACAAGGCCCCTTGGCCTCGGACATGCGCAGTGCAGGAGGAGCAAAGGCATCTAAGAGACAGCCCTGGGTTATGGCATTGTGTCAGGGACAGGCAGTGTGCTGTGGAAGTTAATAGTTAAGATTCTAACCTTGTTTCCTGAGAAAGAGCTCTGCATTTTTTCCCACAGACCTTTCTCAGGACCGATCTTCGTCATTGTAATGAGCTTGAGATACCAGCTGTGTGTGTGCAGGAAGAATTTGCGCTTCAGGAAATGATATTTGGCTGCACAGGCGGAGGCTGTATGGATACTAAAGCCTGTCAGAATAGGCTTAAAAGCAAACATTAATTGCTTGATGAGATCTATTTCCAGACTTTGTGCTATATTTTTAAAGATCTAACTCTAAGAATTCTATTTGCATAGGTTAAAGGAAATATTTCAGTTCTCCCTAGGTCATTGAAAGACCCTTGATGTGTGCTGTATTCTTTATTTCCAAAGGAGTAACCTACACTGGACATTCAATCATTTCTGGTCTCATTTATTTCTAAAGTATAACATCTTTACAGCAAATATGAATGACTCCAGGAACTGCATATAGAAATTTAAGACTTGCCTTTGTTCATTAACGTATTGGGGGGAAAAGAAAACACTTCAAGTGAAAAACAGAAGCAAACAACAATGCAAATTATTTTTCTAGTTACCCATTTTTATTGTACATTAATTTGTTCTCAGATATATGACTAGATATTGTGTACTGAAGTTTGACATTTTTGCTGTGCATATAGACTTCTTTCTCTTGGGCTTTTAGAATATATACCTATTTCTTTTGGTTTTGAAGGATTCACATTAAAGCGAAGAGGATGTTATGAGAAGCAAGACAATCCTGGAATGATTGCTGAAGTCTCTCTGAGGGCTGGGTTCTTTATAATGCTCTGAACCTGGGGGAGCAGCATTATCTGTCTTTAAAAACATAAAATTCAGCTATCTTAAGAAAGTTACTGGTCTTGTAAAACTGTCATACATGTTTCCTCTTCAAGCCTGGCTCCGAGAGGCCTTCATCTGCTGGACTTCCACTCTTCCCTCGGCCTGGTAGGACTCATCCCCAGGGCCCTGGAGCACCTGCAGAGAGAGGCCCGTCGCGCCCACCGGCCCAGGTCCCCCTGGGGCCTCGCCCTGCTGGAGCGGCGTGTCCTGCAGCTGGCCCTGGACCTGTGGCTCTCCCCAGCCAAGCCCGAGGCCTGGTACAACGCGCGGCTCCAGAGAGATGTGGGTTCTTTGTCTAGAGGACAGTTCTGTTTTTGGCAAAGAGAACATTTCCTTCCAGATGTTACTATTTAGCTTTATTTCTCTGTTTGGCTTGGTTTCTCACTATTTGGCCAGGGCTAGAGAACAGTCATGGGCCTTGCCAACATTTGTATGTAATTTTTTGGTCAAGTTTTCTAGTATATAAGAATGCTGCTAAAATTGAAAATTAAAGGGATTATATAAGTATGTGAAAACTATTTTCTGGTTTATTTACAGTTCCACAACAATACACAGTTTAAATTAAAACTCACATATTTTCTTCCCACTAAGACACTTCTTAAAAAGCTGAGTCAAATACTGATTCAGGAGAGAAAATAGGAGGCAATAACCTAGACTCATGTCCAGCCCTGCCACGAACTTGCTGTGTGACTTTGAACAAGTGTCGTGGCCCCTCTGAGCCTCACTTTCCTTTCCTGTAAAACAGGATTTACATATAGGGGTAGAGGTCAGTGAAGATGAGTTTGATGTTCTCTAACACCCCTTCCTCTGGTGTCTGATGGCTCAAACTGTGGCCTGATGATTTCTACAGTGTCTCTACCTGGGTTTTAATGCTTTTCTTTTTCAATTAAGGCTATCAAGATTGAGTATGATTTGCAGTTTCACTTTACACTGTAGGCACTTGCTGTACAACAGAGGAACTTTCAAAGACCCCAGCTGTCAAAGTGATCTGCTCTGTGGGTCTGCCATGACCTCTAACCCTTCCTGCCCAAACTAACGTCCAGTTTTATTTTGTATTAATTTTAATTTGATGAAAATCAACATTAGAGAATTTTATCAACGAAAGTATAACTAACCACTCACATGCATACATTATCATTTTTCTGAGTTTAGATATTCTTCATATGACTATTTTACACAGGCATGTGCTCTGTACACTGACATCTATTTTTCCTAGCATATATATATATATATATATATATATATATATATATATATATATATGTTTATTTTGGAGGGGTTGTTTGTTTAATGTATTTGATACAGAGTCTCACTATGCAGCTCGGACTCATAGTGATCCTCCTGTTTTCAGCCTCCCCAGTGCTGGGATTACAGGTATACGCCACCCCCCTGGTCATAGTGGCTGGCTCAGCATGCCCAGGGGCGGGGCTGGCTCAGCGTGTGTAATCAAACCCTGGTCCCTGTGCTTGCCTAAGCTGGCACTTAGCCCACTGAGCTATCTCTCTGCCTCAATATTATGTATTTTCCATGCTGCTAACTAATCTTTAGTTTAGCTTCATGACCACATCATTCTCTTATGTGACGGATCCTCCTCCTCTAACCGTGTCCCTATGGCTGGGCATTCAAGGAGTTTTGTTTTCCATTATTAAAGCTGCTAAAAGGTACATTTTTATACTTACAGACTTTTCCATATTTTGAATTGATGTCTTTGGATAGAATCTGGGAAGAAGAATTGGTGAAATGAAGTTTAAACTTTTGGATACATACTGGCGGATTCCTCTCCAAGATAGTTATGCCAACTCATAATGCTGCCAGTAATGTTTAAGAGACTCAGGTCTACTGCAGTGTCAGATGAAAGCCTGTATAACAGAAAAGCCTGTAACATACATATAATATGTGAAAGCAGCCTAATTTGCCTTTCCTTTTAGTTTATTCAGATTATTCTTTCAAATGTTTTGTTATTAGCTGTTATTTTTGAGAATTTTTTGTTATTTTATTTTGCTAATATTAGTTTGAATCCTAATGTCATTCTTATTTACTTACATGAGCTTTACTTGCATAAAAACTTTAGTTTTTTCTCCATCATATTGTCTGAAAATATTCTTCCATTTTTCAATTTTTTTAATAGAAAATTCTTATTTTAATATAATCAAATCTGTTGAGCATTTCCTTTGTGATTTCTTCTATCCTTCTAAAAGCAGACAAAAATCTTTCTCCAGATGTTTTGTATTTTGTTCTTATTTTTATTGTCTTATTTTATTTAAGCTTAAGGATTTATTTTTATTTTTAAAACATGTGACTTCTGGCAAAGCGTGGTGACACATGCCTGTGATGCCTACACTTGGGAAGCTAAGACAAGAAGATACCCGTGAGTTTGAGGCCAGTCTGGGCAGCATAGTCATTCAAGGTACCCCTGAACTACACAGCAAGACCCTATCTCAAAAGATAAAATAAAATAAAATAAAATATAGCTCTTTTATTATTTCATGGGGGCAAGTGTATGTGTGGTGTGTTAGTAATGAATCAAAGTTGAATTTTTTCCCAAATTATCAGAAATCTGTGTGTGTGTGTGTGTGTGTGTGTGTGTGTGTGTGTGTGTGTGTTTGAGACAAGGTCTTTCTATACAGTGCAGGCTGGACTTGAGTTCAGTTTGTAGCCCAGGCTGGTCTCCAACTCACCACAATCTTCCTTCCTCAGCCTCCTAAGTGCTGTGATTACAGGCATGTGCCACCACGTCCAGCTTCAGGGATCCTTTTTACACTGAGTTATTATGCTATAATTTAAAAACCTGTTTGAAATTCTTTTATGAATTATAATGACTATCTGGAATATCCATTTATTCTACTGCTGATGCCAATTTTGGTTATTATTTTCTAAATATATTCAAATTTGGATCTAGAAATGCTACATGCTCAGGTTAATCTTCTGCAGCAGCTTAGAAAATGGAAGTAGTATTGCTTTCAGAAGACAGGCAAGCATTTAACCGAACTCTGGTTGGTATCAAGGTAGAAAACTGTAAGAGCATAGAACTGTATCCTCGGATAGTCCAGTCTTTTGGTACAAGAGGGGATAGACAGGAAGCTAGTGAACCTGGGGACCCAAACCAGAAAAGACAGAAAGAGGGTCTACAGGCTGGGTCCTTCCTGGGAGTGGTATGAGACGACAGGCAGGATGGAGCTGTGGTGCCCACCAAGGCAGGGTTCATCAGAGGTCGTGTGGTCCCTGCCAGTCATGCAGGCTGCAGAGGGAGCACTGTGCAGGCAGCTGGGTGCTCTGCAAGCCCACTGCACGTGGAGCTGGGAAGCTAAGTTTGGTCTTGTGACCCTTTAATGCTGTGTGACCCTCGGAAAGTTTCAGGGCTGGGAAGATAGCTCAGCAGCATAAGTGCCTGCCTGGCAAGCACAAGGTCCTGAGTTTGATCCCTGGAACAACAACAACAAAAAAGGTTCAGTGCTGCTTCAGATGCTGCCGTGGTAAAGGAGAATATGTTATCATTGATGCTTACTTTGCAGGGATCTGGGGAAAATAAAAATGAGTAGGCAAATGTGAAAACACTTCGAAACTTTGCAACTTCAATTAGAGGAGTTTATCAAAATTCTTGTTATTGACTGATGAAATATTGCCTTACATCAGGGGCTTCTGTTTAGATTACTTTGTCATTTCTATTCTTTGGACTCAAACTATTTACAATTATAATAGTGAATATTTTTGCATATGTTATTTCAGCCCCCCCACCTCCCACTCCCCACCCCGTTTTTCATTTTTGGTACCAGGAAACAAACGTGGGACTCTGTGCTTGCCAGGCCGGCGCTGTGCTGCTGGGCCACCTCGGCTCTACACCCTATGAGGTGGATCTCTGTTGGTATCCAGTGCACAACATTATTGTCCTCACCCCTACTCTAGAGATGAGGAAACTGGGGAGCAACAACATTGAGTCAGTTACTCAAAATTCCAGTTTGTGTCAGAGCTAGGACTTGAGCTCAGGAAATTTAGATCCAGAGTTGGTGACACTGATAGCATTTAAAAAAAAAAATATGTAAAGCTTCTCTTTTGGTGTTTTTAAAAGTACTTTGTTTTCTTTCAGCTATTTTCACCTAAGGTGATGGGAGACCCCTTTCTCGTGGAGGAGATAGGCCTGCTTGCCCTCCAGGCTGCCACAGACGAAGGGCAGAGGCGAGGCCACCTCTCTCCTGTGCTGCTCCTGGAGACGTTTGCCCAGCTTCTGGAACTGCTGACCCTCCGCCACCGGCTGATGGAAATGAGTCTGGAGAGTGCACACCTAGCTGGGTCAGTGGGGGAGCTGAAGCGCAGGCAGAACGTGAGCTTTGGGTGAGAATAGCCAGCCAGCCCCAGCACCTGGCCAGCAGACCTTGCCCCTCTCTGCCCCCAGAGCAGCCAGAGTGAGCGGCTTTCTAGCTTGTTCCTCCGTTCTTTCTTCTGAGCCTCCCCATGTGCCTCTCTGATCGCTCAATCATGTGAGACCCTCCCAGTGGCATCCGGGTACTTTCCATTCAGTACGTGTGCATCTGTTTAATTAGATGCTTAATTAGATGCCAATTTCCCTGCTGGCAGAAGCTTCCTGAATGCAAAAGCCCTGTGCATGTTGTTCACCACGATAGTCCATTACCTGGTGACTGTCCATTTGTGTTGCCACCAGAGACTGGGTAATTCATCAAACGCAGAGGTTTATTTGGCATCATTCTGAAGGCTGGCAAGTCCCAGGCTGAGGGGCTCTCAAGGTCCTTGTTGCTGCATCCTTCCCTAAGGCGGAGGAGCAACGGAGCATGTTCTCGCGTGGATATGCACAGGAAAAAGGGGAGAGAGAGGGAGAGGAAGGAGGGGCTGGGGGAGCAAAGCTCGAGTCTTTCAGAAGCCACCTCCTGCAGTAACTGACCTACTTCCTTGACAACCACAGGGCTGAAGGAAGGACCTAGTCCCCTCCTAAAGCTCCCATTCTCAGCACTGTTGTGCTGGGCAGGAAGTTCCAAGCAGGCCAACTGCGCAGATACGTGGGAACCCTGTCAGTGGCTCGGGGGCCTGTGCCACACCTGGTACGCTAGGGACGTTGGTTCTGTTCAATATGATGAAGTTGAATGGCAGAGGGCCTAGAGGAAGGAGAGGAAACGTCAGGCACAGTCTCCAGGCCTGGCAGGGGTGTGGAGGCTTCAGCAGGTAGGAGAAAAGGGAGGCTAGTGGGTGAGGCTTCAGTTATAAGCTTTAGCTGATGTAAAATATGAAAACACATCCATAAGCAGGAGGAATATGGAGCTAGAGGGTTTGTTGCAAATGTGTGTGAGTGTTCTGGTCCCCTGAAATATTCTGTTTATAGTCCATTTGTCCACACACTGTCATCAAGGAGCTGCTGTGTCCAGAATCCTCACCAGAGAATTTATGTGTATATTTCATTTAATTCTCAGAGTTTTCCTAAGAGTTAGGTACAAACACTTTATCAGCAAGAAAATAAAAGCTCATAACAGTTAAATAATAAAGGCTGGCCAAATAGCTCAGCAGACTAAAGTGCCTGTTTAGGCAGACACAGGGACTGGAGTTCAATCCCCAGAGTGCCCTGCCACCCCTCCCGCCCTCCTTGTACACTGAAATGGTGATTGAGCCTGGGCGTGGTGCTGCAGGCCTGTAATCCCTGCACTTGGGAGGCTAAAGAACCAGATGATCACTACGAGTCCATTCTGTGCTGTGAGACCCTGGAGTCCCTGTACTAAATACATAAAGTAAAGTAGAAAGCAGAATTTGAACTCTGTCAAATTATTAGTCAAAATATTTTTACCTCTCTGACCTCTGCATAATCATGATGCTTGCTTTCACAGAGCTCACAATGTGAAAATTGCTCACAATACTGTATAGTACCGAAATTCTACTCATCTGAACATAATACTGTGAAGGTACAAGAAAGGGATTAAATCTTCCTTTTTTCAAAGTAGATTGGAGAAAACTTTATGTAAGAAAGGCTATTATAGGTTGAACTTCGACCTTACCTAATTACAAAATCTCAGAGTGTGATCTTATTTGATGGATCTTTTCAAGACCTAATTAAGTAAAATGGAGTTCTCGGGCTGGACACTCAGCCACTGCAAGCCACTTCCTTATAAGAGGAATGTGACGGAGTCCAGGGAGGGAAGGCTCTGTGAAGGCACAGGGAGGAGACAGCGGCCAACCAGGCTGGGCGGGAGAGGAGCCGGCTGCCCTAACATCTGCGTCTCAGGCTTCCGTCCTCCAGAACCGAGAGAAGATGCATTTCTGCTGGTTAGGTCATGTGTTTCTGTGTCTTCTGTTACAGCAGCCCTAGCAAGCAGACAGCAGTGTCAATTAGATTCAGCCTGAACACAACTACTTCTTAAAATGAGAAATGTGTTTGAGCAGGGTACGTGGGAGGGGGAAAGTGGTACAGACACGCAAGGCTGAGCTGTCAGAATGACCACAGCTGCACCCACCGCCAGCCACAGAAATGGGGGACTGGAGCTCCGAACTGAATCCGGGCGGAGAGGAGGATTGTGGATTCTTAGGTGATGGGTCTTAGTGACTGGCATTAGATGGAGTCCTCAAAATAAAGGACCAGTGGTCTGGAGCCCCAACAAATATCAGTATTTGAAAAGAAAGAAGAAAAAGTACTCAGGGCTGAAAAAGTACTAAAGAGTGGTTGTATGGTGGGAACATGGAGATCATGAATGCTTGAAGATATTTTTCAAGAACTGAGTAGATTCCTGGTGCCAACAAAATAAAAAAAAGGAAATTGGGCAGAGTTTGGGAAGCTGAGGCAGGAAGATCAGTGCAAGTTCAAGGTCAGCTGAAGTACATGGAGAAACCTTGTCTCAAAAGGACAAAAAGGAGAGAGAGAGAGAAAGAGAGAGAGAGAAGAGAAGAGAAGAGAAGAGAAGAGAAGAGAAGAGAAGAGAAGAGAAGAGAAAGGAAGAAAAAAGAAAAGAAAAAAAAAGAAAAGAAGAAAGAAAGCTGGCAGAGGCCAGCTATGAAGAACTCTGAAAGAAGAAATGACTGTTTCCTGGAGGGCAGTATCAGTGACCTCACAAGGGCTAATCAGGGAACCTGGCCAAGGTCCCCACCTGCCTGCACTGGGGGGTAGGGTGAAAGGGTGATGTAAGAAACAGACAAGTGTAGAAATGTGTGGCAGCATGAGCAGAGACAATAGCACTGAACTGGCCAGTGCTTACTGGCCGCTCACACCAATGGAGGGCTTATCGCGTGACCTTGAACTAAGGAGGATCTTCGTGCTGATGGACACAGGACTGTGGCAGAGATGGCAGGTCGAGAAGGAGCTGTCCTTTCCCCCAGGTGAACCTCTGTGTTTATCATTACTGAATTCTCCGGGAGCCAGAGTGTCTGCAGCTGATGCAGTCTTGCCCTTGGCATCGCAGCCTAGGGAGGAGGACCATCAGGGCCTCTGGGCCCTGGCCTTGATCTGTAACTTGTGGTTCCCAGCAAGGGCTCTGTGCACAGAAGCCATCTTGAGGAAACGAGTCCCAGGCCCGTCTCCAGTTGTCTTCCCACGTGTCATAGCCAGAGCCGAACACAGGCGTTGGTGGCTCGTTTGCCTTAGATGGGGCCTTGGCTTACCCTCGTCTGACCTTTCCTTCTGTGCTTAGGGTGTTCTTTTGCCCAGCACTTACTTTCATTTCAGGAGAAAACACTAGCAAATGTCCTTGCTTTTTGTCTTTCTTAGGCTCTATAAAGAACTGGCTTGGGAGATGGGCTTTGAAGAGTTCCACTTGCATCTGAGACCCGTTTATTTTGAATCTGCGTCACATAAAGACACAGTGGGCCAGTCGGCTCCTGTCTTTATGACTTCCCTACTGGAGGACTGTGGTCAAATAGACAGGTGAGCCCTGAAGGTCAAAGTGAAAAGGCTAAGGGAAAAAAGGAAATAATGGAAGAATATACAACCAGTAAAAGTAATTCCTGGCACTACTGGAAACACAAGTGCAACTGTATTTCTAAATTCTTTCACTTATGCTCTGTTGTTATGATACCAATATTTAGTTTTGTTTTGCTTTGCAGTTCTAGGGATGGAAACCAGGACCTTCTCTCTGGGCTGTATCCCCAGTCCATTTTATTTTTTATTTCAACACAGGGTCTTGCTAAGTCACTAGATTGCCCAGGCTGGCTCAAACCTTTAGTCCTCCTGCCTTGAGCTGCCAGTGTTAGGACTGCAAGCATGTGTCACTACACTTTTTCTTTTTCCCTTCTTTCCTTCTTTCCTTCCTTCCTTCCTTCCTTCCTTCCTTCCTTCCTTCCTTCCTTCCTTCCTTCCTTCCTTCCTTTCTGTGAAAAGACAGAAATAAGATCTCAGTTAAGGAGATAACTGAAATTAAAAATACTGAGTCACTGACAAGTGAAAGAATCCAGTCAGAAAACCCAGATAAGCCAGGTATAGTGGCACACGCCTGTAATCCCAGCCCTCAGGAGGCTGAGGCAGGAGGATTGCCATGAGTTCAAGGCCAGCCTGAACTGCAAAGTGAGACCCTGTCTCAAAAAAAAAAGAAAGAGTGAAGAAAGGGAAAAAGACAAAGAAATAGAAAACTGAAATGAAACACATTTTAGGTTTTAGAGTGGCTTGGCTGCCATGAGATCAAACCCCAGGTAAGGCTAGGTCTCCAATTAGCTCTACCACCGAGCTACCATCCCTAGCTCTTTTAAACATTTTATTTATTTATTTTTAATTTACATTTAATTTTTTCTAAGATAGGGCCTTGCCGTGTAGTTTAGATTGGTCTTGAACTCACTACGTAGTCCAGACTGGTATCAAACTTGCCACGTCCTCCTGTCTCAGTCTATTTGGTGCTGGGATTATAGGCGTATGCCATCATGTCCAGCTAAAACTTTATTTTAAAAGTCTTGTTAAGTTGCCCAGGTTGTCCTCAGACTTGCAATCCTTCTATCTCAATCTTCTGGACAGTTTGGATTGCAGGCATGTGTCACTGCTTCTATCCCAGAATAACCAGCTCTCTTTCTCTCTTTCTAAGTTTTATTTTTTATTTTTATTTTTATTTTTTTTTTTTGTGGAACCGGGGATTGAACTCAGGCCCTTGTGCTTACCAGCAAGTACTTATTCTACTGAGCCATCTCCCTGGCCCCTGTTTTATTTTTTATTAATACATATTTGTACCACAAAATCACTACACTCCTTGGGGAAAGCTGGTACACGTTCATAACACATCATTATTCTTTTTCCCAACTCCCTTCCCCTCCCCATACCTCTCCAGGTTCTGCCCCTTTGCAAAACATCTGTCTTCCTATTTCTTATCATTGTTTTTGCTCTTTATTTATATTTTGGGATTCTCATATGAGACAAACCATGCAATACTTAAGCTGGCAGTATGACTTATTTCACTTAATATTATGACCTGAAAATACATCCACTTTCCTACAAATGACTCAGATACATCATTCTTTGTGGCAGAGAATATAAATATGCCCCACTGTGTATAAATACCATGGTATCTTTATCCATCCTTTGGTTGATGAACATATAGGCTGCTTCAAAGTTTTAACTCTTGTAAATTGTATTGCTCTAAATGTAAATGTGCACATATCATTGTGTGGTGCTTTAACTTTCAGGAAGATACTAGAGGGACTAGCTGGGTCAAACAGAATTCTTTTTTATTCTTTCTTTCTTTCATGTATTTGGTAGAAGGTCTCACTACGCAGCTCAGACTTGTAGCGATCCTCCTGTTTCCAGCCTCCCCAGATGTGGGATTGCAGGCGTGCACCACCACAGTCTCATTGGTTCAGCACGCCTGGGGGCGGGGCCAGCGCAGCATGTGGTCCTGGGGACTTAGTTCACTGAGCAATCTCACAGGCCCTTCGAATAGAATTTCTTTAGGAATCTCCGTACTGATTTCCATAATGGTTGTATTACTTTGCATTGCCACCAATAGTACCAAAGCATTCCTTTTTCTCAGCAACCCTGACAGCATTTGTTATTACTTGATTTCTTGATGGTAACCGTCCTTTCAGGAATAAGAATCTTGGCGTTGTTTTAGTTTGCATTTCTGAAGGTCTGAGATGTTGAACATTTCTTAATGTATTTATTAGCCGTTTGTACTTCTGAGAAATGACTTCATTTCAGATGCTTATTTTTTAATTTGGTCTTTTATTTGGGGGTTATCTGATGTTTGGAGCTTTTTATATATTCTGGATATTAATCCTGTATCTAAGGAATAGCCGCAAACATTTTTCCCCATTATTTTGTTTTTTGGCTTTTTGAGACAAGGACTCACTACACAGTTTAGACTGGCCTTTGTAACCCAGGCTAGTCAAGAACTGACAGCAGTCCTCCTGCCTCAGCCTTAGAAGTACAGTTGTGCACCACTTCACCCAGCTAAACTTGACTCTTAAAATTGTATTTTAAAAAAATTGTTTTCATTGTGTTGCATAGGTTCTGGTAAGTTGTACTAGCCTGGTTGTTTGATTTTAGGAAGCGTTTAATGTCCTTTTTTTTTTGTACCAGGGATCAAACTCAGAAACTTGCATTAGCCAGGCAGGTGCTTATGCCACTGAGCTATATTCCCAGCCCTAATTTCCTTAATTTCTTCTGTGCCCACTGACTATTCAAGAGTATATTATTTAATTTCTACCTGCTTGCAGAATTTCTGTGGTTTCTGGTTTTACTGTGCTATGATCTATGGATAATTTTGAATCTTCTGCATTAATAATCCATGCTCTATTGATTAATATTTGGTACAACAGTTCCTGGGTTCATGAACTTAATTTGTTCCTTGGTTCTGGAAAAGATGACTTGCTTGTGCTCATGCAGGAAAGATGGCCATGGTCCTGTTCATCAGCCACTGCAGAGTTCACAAGCACAAAACAAAATTTTGCCAAACTTCTCCATTTGCTAATCAAGTTGTTCATCAATAAAAGTGTTCATGAACTGAAGTGCTGCTGTAGTATTTTTTTTAGGAAGTTGGGCAAAGTTTGTAATTGCTATCTCTTCCTGTCGAATTACTCCTTACCTAGTAGGTACAATAAGCCCCTGACTTACGAACTTGAGTTGTAAACTTTCACAGATACAAACAGTCATGTATGATAAAAATTTATAGATGAGATCAAACTGTGGAAGCAACTCATGCATCTACCTTACCATTTTAAGGTAACTGTAAAAGTAAAAATACTTTTTATAGTATTCGTGTGTGTGTGTGTGTGTTTGTGTATTTTATGATTGATGTTGTATATCTGTGTCAAAGGCTTATAAGATTCACTTTGTTGGACTTACGAACAAATCCAACTTACATTCTCCTGGAATGGAATTCATTTATAAGTTGGGGACATACTGTGATGACCTTAGTCTCTTCTGAGTTTTGACTTGAAAATACAATAGCTATCCCTATTTGTTTTCAGAATATTGTTTTCTATCCTTTGATTTTTTTTTTTTTAGTCTATGAATTTCTTTTCGGATTAAATGTATAAGCATCCTGTTGGATCTTGCTTTTTGTCCTTTCTGCCCATCTGTTTTCTGATTGGGAAATCAAAGCCATTAATATTGAGAGTTTTTACTAAAAGGCACTGACTTATTCCTGGCATTATATTATTTTCCTGTTGCTGATTTCCTTCTTTCCTCCCATCATGCTTAACTGCTTACTTCGTCTGATATATGCATTGGCATTGTTAGCTTCATTTTCTTTTTCTAGAATATCCCTCAGAGTTTTGTTTTTGGAGTGCTGGTTTGGTGGCCATGAATTTCTAAAGATGCTCTTTGTTACAGAAAGGCTATCTCTCCATCAGTTTTGAAAGATAGTTTCGCAGGATGTCTCACTTGGAAGTTGTTTTCTTCTTAGGGCTTATGACCCTTCACCCAAGATCTCGTGGCCTTCAAATTTTTGCTGGGAAGTCTGCTGCAATTCTAATGGATTTGTCTTTTCAAGTGATTCATTGTTTTTCTCTAACAGCTTTTAAGATTATGTGTTAGACCTTTGGTATTTTGACTATAATGTGCTGTGCCAAATTCTTTTCTCACTGTAACTATTTGAGGTTCCATATGCCTCACTTACCTGTATGTTAAATTTTTCTTCGTATTTGGAAAGTTTCCTACTATTATTTCAATACGCAAGTTTCTATGCCACTCATGCTATCTTATGATTTTTCAGTAATTCCCATTAATCTTAGTCTTTTTGCATCATCTAGCAGCTGTTGGATCCATTTTTCACATTTTCTTGTTATTTTTAAGGTATCTCTGGGTAACTGATCAACAATATCAGCCTATCTGCTATTTCTGATTCTCTCTCCCCACGCTGCTCACTTTCCACAGAAATTTTTAATCTCCTACATTTCTGTTTACTGTCTTGTCATAGTCTGAAATTCTTTGCTAACCTTGTTGTTCATGTTTTGTACCATTCTTCTTAACTCAGCTAATGTCTTCCGTAAACTTGCTGACCATTTTGTTTATTTAGCCCATTTTCTGTTTACTTACATCTTCTTTGAGCTCAATGAACACCTTATTGATGTGTTTTTTTATATCTTCTTTTATTGCTTTGAATAATTCAGCTGTGTGGTTTTTTATTTCCTCTCCCATGATGTCACATGAATCAGCTTTAGGGGGTTGGAAGTTTTGAGAAATATTTAGTAATTTTTGTCTTCTTATGTTTCTCTTTCTCTCTGTCTTTGTGTCTGTGTCCCTGTCTGTCTGTCTCTGTCTCTATCTCTCTCTGTCTCTCTGTCTCTATCTCTCTCTGCCTCTGTCTCTCTCTCTGTCTCTCTC